>JAJJWN010000606.1:0-20059 GCA_021655885.1 Fusarium abutilonis | reverse complement strand
CCCCACCAGTTTGCAATCCAATGTAATAAGGTAGTCAGGTCCATCTCAGGCGCATCTTCTCGCAAAATATGAAACTTTCTTTCTTACATCTACAGAACCTAAGCAGCTTTGGTTAAGCCCATCGTCATAGGCACTGCTAAGTAGCTCGCTTTCGCCAACTTCCCTCTAACCAATCGTATATCGTCTACAGTACATAACTACATATCGGACCCTGGACGCTTCCCTTGCATAGTCAGATCGTTTTGCTCGGCCTCGTCGTCATCAGATCTTCCTCGCGACTTCTTGCACTTTTTAACTGCTGTTCTTGTTTGGTAGCTCGAAGGGAACCGACGCGAGAAACCGAATTGAACAGAGCATAGCGTATATTCCACGTCTACAGGGTTGTCCTTCGCGATCGCGCCAACTCTACAAACAAGATCTCCTTCCGGATCTCTATATCCGTCTTTATTCCGGCATTTGATATACTTCCTGGATATAATGAGCCAGGAACTACATTCTACCCCCGTTGACGCTACCAAGCATCACAAAACACTCGCCAGCGATCAATTGAGTTCAGATCCGGCCTCTTTCCGAGACCCTACACCAGTGCAGCCCAAAGAGCCTCAGAATGTAGCCTCCAAAGAAGCCGACGGAACTGCTCATACATCAGGTTCTCCCGGCTCTCTTGACCCAGAGATGCCTCGCCACCATCGACGGAATGGCTCACTCATCACGTCCCCCCTTACTCACCCAAATGGAATATCAATGTTTCCTGATTTGTCGGTCACCGAACAAGAGGCCATGTCTCGACAAGCTGTTGCTCAGGCCGAGGAGAACATTGTTGCCGATAGCGACGAATACAGTTCGATAGGCGATGCCGCGTCCGATGTTGGATACGCGAGCGATAATCTGAGCTCCGCAAGTACCTCGATTGGGTCATCTGTTCGGGACTACATGTTCGAGAATGGCCGGCGTTACCATAGCTTCCGGGCCGGAGCCTACAACTTTCCCAACGACGACATAGAGCAAGAGAGAGAGGATATGAAGCATGCCATGGTGAAACTTCTTTCTGGCCAAAGACTTCATTTCGCGCCCTTGGGCGATTACCCTCAGACGGTTCTTGATATCGGAACTGGCACAGGAATATGGGCAATCGAGAGTAAGGCTACCAACAACAATAAACACCCTGAATGCTAATACTGGACCAGTGGGTGAGCAGTATCCAAGCGCCAATGTTCTTGGCATCGACCTATCGCCCATCCAACCAACTTGGTTGCCGCCTAATGTTCAATTTATGGTTGACGATGTCGAATCTCCTTGGCTTCATCCTCAGAATCATTTTAACTACATTCACTCGCGGCATACTGTCCAGGCGATCAAAGACTGGCCAGGACTTTTTCAAAATGCGTTTCAGTAAGCTCGAAACCCCTTCAACGAGCTCCAAAACCGACCTTTACTGACGCAATATAAGGCACCTCAAGCCCGGAGGTTGGATGGAACTCCAAGAAATCTACCACTACCCTCATAATGCAAGAGCTGGTAATCCTATTCCTCCAGGGGAACACCCTGTTGCACAGTACTGGTCGAATATCACGGAAGGGCTCACAGCGTTAGGAGTTGATTTTGCCGCCGCAGCAGGCGGCAAACTAGCTGCCAAGATGCAAGCAGCTGGCTTCATCAACGTCACTGAGCGAGTATTTCATGTCCCTCTAGGAACATGGCCCAAAAACAAAGTTCTCAAGACTGTTGGGTTGTATTGGCGCACTATACTGACAGACGGGCTGCAAGCCATTGCCCTAGGTCCCATGACAAGAGGGTTGGGATGGAATCGCGAGGAAGTTGAAATATTTCTTATCAATGTGCGAAGAGCATACAGCGATAACACGGCGCTTCTGTATATGCCTATGCATATAGTGTACGGGCAAAAGCCTTTCTAAACTATCAAAGGGGAACTGAAAATACACAAACAACGATTTCACAGACAACCTCACACCATACTGTTCGATGTCCCATGTCGTGGGACCCATGGTGACGTGGAGACGCTATTATGCGAACTGGAGCGGATGCGGACACTAACCAGACACCAAGACTTCACCATTCTTGGCTGCATCAAGACCAGCCAGCCTACCAACATGTGCTGCAACACACCTCATCAATAACCCAATGGCCATCGTGCACACAACATCAACCTATACGATTAAAATTATTCAAAGGCTGGGGTTGGGCAGTCAAGCCAATTGCAGCTTGCTCAGGCACAAAAGCTCAAAGAACGGTGGAAGATGCATGCCTTGTTCGTTTTCGTCAGTTTTCTCGACTTAAACATGGACCTAGTGTCCAATCCAATCGGGTAATTATTAGCTCGCTACACCTGACGGCTACTGCTAACAATAATCTCGTATAACACTGTCAGGGTTTCTACGTGATGCACGATGTCCAAGAGGCTGACTATGTCCAGAGTAATTACTGTATGGCGGCCAAGGAGTGTCCAGGGTAGTGAGCTGTTTTCAACGTCCTTTTGATGGCGAATGGAAGCTATATATGCTCGCTCCAAAGCCAAGCTCCGGGAAGCACTCGATAACATCGAGCCGTGGACACTATGATCGGCTAGCTCCCGGCCAAGCCGGCGGAAAACTAGGGACAAAAATTGGCCAATGTAAAGCCTAGCTAAATCAGTCTTGTCATGGTGGAATCCAGGCTTTCACACTCTTGCCACCTATTTCACTGGCGCTATTATGAACGAGGGTGGTGCGGGCGGGTGGGTTCAATTGCTTGTCTATCTTGAACGGTTCACGCACCCATACCCATACCCGCATTGGTCTCAACGGCACAGTAGTCTAAGGTCTAACGTAGAGTTGATCTAGGGTTGTAATGAATATTGAAGATCTATAAAATGGCGCGCAGCCCCAAGTCGGACTCGCAGTACGATTGAATTCTACCGAGAAGTATAACGACACTCACGAGGCAGCGTGACTTTTATTACTAGGTTTATCAACGACTGAACAATAAACCCAGATACGACTGCAAATCTAGTCGAAAATGGGCACATCTCAGATGATTCAGTTAGCGAAGAAGATCACCGAAGAGACGGAGAAGCTTGACAAATATTTAAAGGACAACGGCATTCCGGATCTAGGTTTTGATGTCGATGCTCCTGGAGACCTACCCAAGTTACCAAATGATATACAGAAAAGCCGCCTGGAGATTTCATCTGCAACAAAAGAGCTAGAGCTTCTTGTTAGAGGACCTAGAGAGACTGTCCGATGGGGAATATGGAGTGTAAGCTTGCTGCGTCTGGATTACCTTCATCGCTGATTTGTAAAGTACTTGGACACTGTGAGCCTCACAATCCTCAACAATCATGGAATTCGTGAGCTACCTGTGCCCCATCATGACTACTTTTCTGATTTCTTACAGCCAATCTCGTACCTTTTGACGAGCCTATTTCTCTAACTGAGCTTCAAACAAAAACAACACTGGATTCAATCAACTTGGCGCGTACTCTGCGACATGCAATGACCAACAAGGTTTTTCAAGAACCGAAGCCAGGATTCATAGCGCACACAGCTGCTTCAAAGGTCCTTGCTCAAGATGCCACTCTTCAAGCCTGGGTGGGCGCGAATGGGGAAGAGTTTTTGCCTGCTGGAGCTCACACTCTACAAGCCATTCGCGCCGATCCAGAGGCAACATCGCTGACAAGGACCGGCTTCAACCACGCATGGGGGACAGTGGACAAGGAGCCAATGTTTGCAACATTTGGCAAAGATCTTTCACGAGGAAAACGGTTTGCTGCAGCCATGTCAAGCTTGACTGGTGGAGAGGGTTACGAAGTTCGCTATCTTGTTGATACCTATGACTTTTCCGAGGTGGATGCCAACAAAGGAACACTGGTTGACGTCGGCGGTAGTCATGGCTTTGTATGCGTCGACCTGGCTAAAAGATGGAGCAAGATGAAGTTTGTGGTACAAGACTTGCCAAAGACGATCAGCAGCGCCCCAGAACCGATATGTCCCGACCAAGGGGTGGCTCAACGTATTACACTCCAGGCTCATGACTTTTTCACCGAACAACCTGTCAAGGGTGCTGACGGTAAGACCCAAGCAACGATTCCTGCTCGTTGGATATTATGCTAACTGAGAACTAAGTTTATTACTTTCGATGGATCATGCACAACTTATCGACTCCTTACGCCATCAAGATTCTCAAGAATCTGGTCCCAGCCCTCAAACCCGGCGCCCGTGTCATCATCAACGACCATTGTCTCCGTGAACCTGGAGCTGAGAACCCCTGGGATGAGAAAATCATGAGAAGTATGGATCTACTGATGCTGACCCTTTTGAACGCCCAGGAGCGTACGGAAAAGGAGTTTGAGGAGTTATTCAAGACTGCCGACGAGCGCTTTGTCTTTAAGGTGAGCTACGTTGAAACTCATGATGTCGCTGTATGCTGACAAGTCGTTTCCAACAGGGCGTTACGAGGCCTGAGGGATGTAGAATGAGTATTGTGGAAGCTGCTTGGCAACCTTAAGTCGATAGTAAACTCGTGAATCATCACCAGTGATAGTTACCTGTGGAGTCTGCTGAGAACATGGAAGAAAAACAAAGCGATAGCGCATATGAGGAATAAGCTTCATTTGCCTGTTTCAACCGCATAGAAAATCGGCAACTGTCTCAGCCTTATACCGTACTTGGAACAAACCGAGATTGGACACTTGAATAAAACTACTTTTGTTTTAGCTTCATATCTTTAACTAACAGGTGAGATTCTCATCAAGGCGTAATTGGTTTAGTGGTAAAATTCTCCGTTGCCATTCGAGTAACGTCGGGGAGCCCTGGGTTCGATTCCCAGATTACGCATTGGCCCTTTCCTTTTGCTGCCATGAGCAATCTTGCTGACTTTTTGGCGTGCTGGGCTGTTGTTAACTTCTTCTATACACAACTTATTCTATCAAAATCGGCAAATTACAAACTCCCATAACTGCTTCAACTTTATCAGAAAGTACAAAAAGCTCTTCTTTGTCCAGTGCCCAATCTCAAATCGTACACATACACAGCCCATTCTAGGCTCTTGTATATAGATTCATCTTTTGAAGAGTCGACTCTTCAACATGATTATCTCACCTCAATCCTCCTTAACACCATATGCACCTCGAATAGCAATCTCCATAGCCAGTTCGGCAACTGTCTTGTCGCTCAGGACTTCAAAGACGGAAACCTCGACACCGCAGTTGGTGACAACCCAGTTGCGAACACCGACGGCAACTAGAGAGTCAACACCGTAGACATTGGGCGGCTTGCTCGTGTCAATCTCCTCAGGGAGCATGTTCATGGCCTTGGCCAGCATGTGAGAGAGGCCTGTGGTGACAATCTCAGCAGCTGCCTCAGCGTTGGGACAGCAAGAAAGCATGACTTTGAGGTCAAAGTCAGATGAACCATCAACGGCCGTCAGGTCGGGGAGTGGCATGTCGACAAGGTTTAGGTAACCATAGAGAGCGGTGCGAGACCAGTATGGATCGGCTGGTTGATTCTGTCGGATGAGACCACCGGAACCAATACCCATGACAACACGGCCAGGCATAGGGGTTTTTGGTGCAATCTCGTTAGTGATGGCGTGAGTGACCAAAGTGAGGAAATCCTCGTGTCGAATACCGTAGAATCCACTGGCTCGTAGCATGTCGAGAATCTCTTCACTCTCTGCAAGCATACCTGCACCAAGAACTGGACCGAGATCGATAGAGACAGCATGCTTCTTTTGCATACGAAGGTTGAGTGCGAGAGCATCCTCGAAGCAGTTTCCAGCAGCGTAGTTGGCTTGACCACGGTTGCCAATTACTCCGGCAGAGCTGGCAAGGAAGATGAAAAAAGGGTTCTCAATCTCCGTGTTGGCTGAAACCACTTGAACAAGGTTATCAGAACCGATGGTCTTGGGCTTGACGGCCGCCTGCCAGTCAGAGTAGGTCATGTTTGCGAAGATAGAATCTTTGATGACGGCAGCGCATTGAAAGACACCTCCGATAGGAGGCATATCCTGGGAGATCTCCTCCTTCACCACCCTTGTAAGAGCCTCAGCATCGCAAATGTCAGCTTGGTAGACTCGTGCGTTCACACCATTCTTGTTTAGATCACTGACAAAGCGACGAGAGGCTTCAGATGAAGCACCAGATCGTGACAAGAAGGCAACATGCTTCACACCGTTCTTGATCAATAACTCGCAGATACTACGACCGAGACCACCCAGACCACCTGCAAGGAGATAAGTGTCTGTTCTGGAGAGCGCCTGATGAAGGGACTTTATGCGTTTCTTGGTAGCAATCTCAACTTTGGGGGTTTTATCGGTGTTACCAGTGACATGGGTAACTCCAAGGAATGGACTTTTCTCCAGATGAAGGAATGCCTCCTTGATGTTGGGGAGCTCGACAAGCTTCACGATAGACCTTCTGACGTTGAAGCCGGATGGAGTGTTTTCCACGACATTGAGAGTCTCGTCAAGTAGCTCTGATACGTAGTCTGCATCGTACTGCATCAGGGTGGTGAGGTCGAAGTTGACAAGTGAAGTTGTAGCAGATGCGACATGGACGGTAGGGGGGCTTGGTGACTTGCTCGCGAACTGGATGACGGTTCCGCCTAGAAAAAGTTAGTATATATACATGATAAGCAGAGAGCACAGGAACTTACCTTTGCGAACACACTGGAAGTTAGTCTCGATATGCTCCTGAGTAGGATTGTAGACAATGTCAACTCCTCTTCCTCCAACACAATCGCAGACAACTCTAGCGAAGTTGTCCGAATCAGCATCAATGATGTGGGATTCCTCGAGGCCCATTTCCTCCAGGACAGTTCTCTGTTGATCAATGTCTGGTCCCATGACAGTTGCAAAGATCTGATCACAGAATTGAGCAGCCACAGCCACAGCTGCCAGACCAGCTGAGCTTGCTCCAGCTTGAATGAGAACTGATTTGCCAAGATTGAGTCTTCCCACCTTGACGAGACAATGGATAGCGCTGACGCAGTGACTGAGACATAGGTAAGAGTACCACTTCCGGACGAAACGACTGTCGATGTTGATATTGCTCTGAATAGAGCCACCGTCAACAAGGGCACTGACACGATCTCCAGTCACGAACCCAGAGACATTACGGCCAATTCGACCAACATCGCCATGAATAGAAGATCCAACCTCCGAGTCCACGGTCTTTCCCATGGCAATCTCCAGGTCGACAGGGTTGAGGGGTGCGCTTTGGAATATGACCTCAACCTCACTAGGCTTAGGAGCAAATCTAGTTCCCGCAGAAAAGATCAAGCTATCGTCAGTCAGACCGGGCTTCGCGATCTGAAGCTTGAGGTGTCGTGGGTAGCTATGGAATGCCACCTTGGTGACTTCGCTGGCAATTCTATTCTCAACGATGTCATTGAGTGGCACAATAGGTACCAAGCGAGGAACATAGATCACACCCAGTCGTTCAGCATATTCCATTTCTCGAGGGCCTGAGACATGAGATACTCCAAATGTTTGAAGAAATATTAATAGAATGTTCTCAATAACGAATTCAGAGTTCAGCCCCGTGCTGGAGTTCAAGTCAAAGGTCGCGATGGTCTTGAGGGGATCTTCCGACATGAGAGTGCGTGCCAAGGCAATGATGGGAGCGGCCTTTGGGTTGTTTGGCACCATGTTGGCACCACGAGTGATCCAGAGAATACCCTTGGTCAGTTGCTGGAGAGTATGGAAAGCCTTGAAATCAGTCTCGTCCCAGTGGAAGACAGATGCGCCTGCAGTGGCTCCCACAGAGAAGTCGAGAAGAGAAATGGCCACCTTGCCCCTGAGACTTGCCGGATCGTCTAGCACCTCTTTGAGCTCCATGGTGCGTACCTTTACACTAGGATCGAGCTTGATGACGAGATTACCGGCGAGCATTTGTACGTCCGGAGGAGGATTGTTGGGAAGTAGAATAGCGACATCAGGCACAGATGACCAGGACTGAGGTTGGGTGTGATGATGGACTCGAAATCTCATAAAAACATTCTTGCTGTTCGTTTGAGGGTATTCGTGAGAGATGAGTACATTCTGATCAGTGTTGAAGTTGACCTTGGTAAAGCTCTCGATGAGATAACCAGGTTGCTTCAAGTGACTAAAGAGTTTGTTTGTATCAACTCCATTCTCTGTACACACGAGAATCAGGTGATAGTCTGGTAAAGGCCCAGAGCCATCAATAGATCTCTTTTCAACAAATGGCTCGGTAGGATGACCCTTGACATCAGACAGAATGTCTAGAGTGTTCTCACTAGGGTGGATTTCAGCCACGCTGTATCGAGAGAACCAGGGAGTCTGGTCTGAATTATTAGGCATAGCACTGAGAACTTGCTTCGCGGTGCATGGGCTACCACCGACTTGGAGAATCGAGAGACCGGGAAACTTGTGTGCAAGTCTCTTGACGAAGTCCTCGAGTGTCATCGCTCTTGTGAATGTGATGTCTTCCATCCACGAGATTTGAGTGCATAGAGTGCGGTTATTCGGAAGGAATCCGCCTGACTCCTCGGAAGAATTCGAGATACCCGTAAAGTGAAGGCCGCTGATGACAACCGAAGGACGTTCCCAGCCAGACTGAGCCATGACAATCTCTGCGCTGGCATCCCGGACTCCGGTTCGAGTCGCAGTCGAGTACCCATCAAATCCCTTACTAACGTCTCGAGAGATTTCTGCTGAGACAAAGATGCTCTTGATGAAAGTAGGCACCATGGGATCGTTTTCTATAGCGAAAGGTGTCTGAAACATAGAATCCAGAGTCGCAGGGTGAATCAGATGATCATACTCGAACTTGGCAGGCATCTTTGACTGAGTATCAGGAATGCGAACCTTGGTGATACAGGCACGGTCTCCCTTGAGAATACACGTGATATTCTGGAAGAGAGAACCATAGTTCATGCCGACAATATCAAGAAGCTCATAGAGTTGTCTGGGGACAACATACTCATTGCAAGTAGCCTGAAGCGATTCATACTTCTTGCCATGCTGCTGGAAGGCGACGTGCCACTGACCATGCTTATATCGAATCTGGATGCAACCAGTCGCGTTCTGTTCCCAGGATGAGTTCAGTTGCTTCGAGTAAATGCAGAATTCGAAAGCAAGGCCTTGGGTCTTGTCTCCAGAGGTAGATGACATCTGTTTGAAGTTCATGGCCATTTCCAAACCATGTGCAGTGCTTGGGACGATCATGGCCTTCTCAATCCGCATGTTGGTAATCTCATACCCAAGGAGACCCTCCTTGTTCTTGGTCAACTGGCTAGCGCCCTGAAGGGCCATGGTAACCATACCGGCGGCAGGGTAGATGATCGTCTTCTGGACTTGGTGATCCTGAATCCACGGGTTCTCTGAGATGCGAAGGAATCCTCGCCAGCGAGGCTCAAAAGAGATAGCATCAGCAGTGGGAGCACCAATAAGATCTTGTCGGGGGAACTCTCTGAACCGGTTTGCCTCACCGAGGTGAGACTCGTGCCAGTACGATCTGGTGTGGTTCCATGGGTAGGGAGGAAGATCCGCTAGAGACTTAAGAGGAATTTGGTAAGATCCTCGAGTAACCACCTTTTCCATATTGAGTTTGCACCCACGCGTCCAGAGTTCGCCAATAGTCTGCAATAAGGAGATCGCTCCCGGAATCTTGCGATCGAGGGCGGAATGATAAGTCGGTAGGACCTTGGGATCAATGGCGGTGATAATATCAAGGGTTGGTGATCGTAGCGCTGAAGTAGGACTGAGCTCGATGATCAAGTCAGGAGTTTCATCTGAAGGAAGATCCATCATATTCTTGATAGCAGACACGTAAGAAACTGGGGAAACCAAGTTTGCAGCCCAGTACGACTTGTCCAACTTATAGCCATCGACGGACTTTCCGTTAACAGTTGAGAACATGGTAACCGAGTTTCGATGCTGATGTGGGTTGACAAGTCCCAGAGCAGACTTGTACTCGTTCTCAACCAAGAGCATGTGTGAAGAATGGTAAGCAACCTTGACCGGAAGGATACGACAGAAGATGTTCTTTGCAGAAAACTCCTTGAAGGCGCGTTCGATGTTTTCCTTTTTACCAGATAGAGTCGTAGATCGAGGGCTGTTGATGCAAGCGATCTCACATTTGTATGGGTTGTTCTTGAAGTGGTCTCCAACCTCAATCAAAGATAGCCCAACAACCATCATAGCACCTTCAATCAGAGGAGCCTTGAGAGTGAGTGAAGAGGCCGCTACGCCTCGATAGTACGCAGCCTCCCAAGCTGCTTCTCTCGTAAGAGCACCGGATGCATACGCTGCAGCAATCTCTCCGGAAGAGTGACCAACAACAAAGTTGGGAATGATGAGGAAAGAATCAAAAAGATCAACCAATGCGATCTGCACAGAAGTAGTGGCAGGTTGAGAGATGCGTGGATCAGATATGCGAGACTCATTTGAATCCTTGAGAATCTCCTCAACAAGATCAAAAGGACTTCCAAGAACATTCTTCATGTATCGAGAACCGGCCTCGAGAGTATCACGAAAAGCTTCAAAAGGTAAGAGATCTTTGCCCATTTGGGCAAACTGCGCGCCTTGGCCAGAGAACAGAAAGCAGATCTTGGGTTGCTTATTCTTGGACGTACGTTTGAATTGAGTATCGTCAATGTTCTTCAGCTTTGTGACGAGGTCTTGTCGAGATTTGGCAACAACAGCATGCTTCCACTCGAGGTTAGATCGACGAGAGCCAAGTGTATAAGCGTAATTCTGAAGAAATTCGACGTCGTTTCCCTCTTGGGAGCTCAGATAGGGAATGTGAGACTCCATGACACGCTGAACACCTGACTTTTCGTGAGATGAGAAGATGTAGAGCTGAGGCTCAAAGTCTGTAGTAGTGCGATGCGATGCTATACGAGCGGACCTCATAGAGCTGATAGTTTCGACGGAGTGGTGATTGCCTCTGAGTCCACGAGCAGACATGTATCGGGGAGCTTCGTCCATAATGACATGAGCGTTGGTGCCTCCAAAGCCGAAGCAGTTGACACTGACGCGGCGCAAGCCGGTAAGAGGCCAGTCTAGCATCTTGTTTGGGACCTTGACTTTCCAATTCTTAAAGTCAATATCAGGGTTGGCCATCTCAAAGTTGATATTTGGTGGAATCTTGCCATGCTCCAGAGTGAGAACGCCTTTGATGAGACCAGCTACACCAGCAGCGCCTTCGAGATGGCCAATGTTGGGCTTCACGGAGCCGACGACGATGGGGTTGTCAACAGTTCGAACAGAGCCGAGTGACTCCGAAATGGCCTTGAGCTCACGCCAATCTCCAGCCTTGGTCCCAGTGCCGTGGCATTCGACGTAGGCAGTTTGACTGAAATCAAGGCCAGCAGACTCGTAAATGCCGCTGATGTTGGCGACTTGAGCTTCCTTGCTGGGAAGTGTAATACCTTTTTGGCTGTTAGCAATCTAAGAGAGTAGAAAGTGAAGAGAAAAGAAGAGAGGACATTACTCACCTGTGGTGTGACCATCTTGGTTCACCTTGGTAGCCCGAATCACTGCTCGAATTGTATCGTTGTCACGAAGAGCATCCGATAGACGCTTGAGAATGACAACACCGATACCTTCACCTCTTCCGTAGCCATTGGCTCTGGCGTCGAAAGTGAAGCACTTGCCATCGGGGCTCAGAAAGTTGAGTGCTGTCATGGGCATCATAGTGTTGGGAGTAAGGATCATGCCAGCACCAGCAGCAATTGCCTAGAACCTGTCAGTTGCGTCTAGCTAGAATAGTTTCAACAATAAACAGACTTACCAGAGAGGTTTCCTTTGTTCGAAGACTTTGTGCAGCAAGATGAACAGACACAAGACTGCCACTGCAGCCGGTATCAATAGTCATGCTGGGTCCATGCAAGTTGAAGAAGTATGAGATACGGTTCGCCATGATGGCGATGCCATTTCCAGTAGCAGCATATTGAGGCTGCCAATCTGGATCTCGGAGGCACACTTGCTCGTAATCTAAGTGACATTAGAGGAGGGTATTCAAACAGAACTAACAGGGGATGCTGCTCACCTTTGACAAAAGAGCCGACGTACACGGCGGCATCGCTACCATCGATATCCTCTTTGCGGATTCCAGCTAATTTCATCGTCAGGTTTGATCTCGTGGAATAAATTCTGTGATGTACCATTTTCAAGTGCCTCGTACGAAGCCTCGAGAAGAATTCGCTGCTGAGGATCAATCGCTTTGGCGTCCTCGGCCGCAACAGAAAAGAACTAGAGGAAGAAGCTTGGTTAGAGATTTAACTTGAAAGACACGAATGAGAACATACAGAAGCATCAAAAGAAGCAAAATCGCCCTTGATGAAATGGGCACCGCGAAAGGAAATCTGAGACAGGGACACATTAGCAAAGACATATTAATTAAGGGTTTGAATACCAACTTACGCTGCCTTGACGATCACCGCCAGGGTGATAGTAGCCATCGATATTAAGACGGTCCTTTGGAAACTCAGACCACTGAGATTCGCCTCGTTCCAAGACCTTCCATAGCTCCTCAGGAGAGGAAGCATCACCCGGGAAGCGTAGGCCGATGCCGACGACGGCGATGTCGTCTTCCATGAGGCCCAAGATACGCCCAAGAAATCTAGAGTCTAGTGAGCGGTATTACGATGTCTTTCTTGTCTATTTGTCGTTGTGTCTAGTTGGTTTGGGATGAAAAGCAAAAAAAAAAAAAAGGTGAGTAAGTGGGTTGAGAGAGGAAGAAGAGAGATGTTGAGGATGAAAGAAGGAAATGGTTTGGCTATTCGGTTTGAGAGAAGAAGAACCAGAAAGCCAAGAGAACCAAGAGTTCGTTCAATCTCTTAGAGGTTGCCAGTGACAGATGGATTTCTAGTAATGCCACCTTGATGTCAAAGTGCCGAACAGCTGACAGGAGAAAGAGTCAGCACTGGCAAAGGATTACAGTCAGCTATATGGACTCTCATTCAGGTGAGCACTAAAAGAGGGATGGACCAAAAGATTCAAAGATTAAGAGAGTCAGGCTTAAAGAGAATGTAATAGATGATAAGAACAAGGTCTGTTCTTTTCCGTATTCGTCGTGGCGATGAAAGAAAGGGGCCAGATACATCACGTACTTGGCCCATCTCGTCTTCGACTTCACTCTCACTTACCCACCTGGATGTAATCAACCGCTTTTAAGCACTCTTAGAAAGAACTCAAGCTCGTTCTGGTACATTCGCATGCCACTGCCAACAGCTGCTGCACGCCTCATGCGCGGCGTGATCCTTTGCTAGGCTTAGACGCGGAACAAAATTGCAATTGAAAGCCAAGCATGAACAGGGAAGGTGTGTAAGAGCATCCGAGTGTAAATACTTTCCTTACCCCTTGCTGCAGAGACTAAGGTAATGGATCAATGGTCCCCTCATTGCTTACAATGAATATAGAAATACAGGGCCCTCATATCATGCAAATGAAGACATCTATTGAGAAATCATATGTACCCAACAGCACTTCTTCTGCCCATGGAGCTAGCCCGGCGGTCTGGGGTAAAGCTGATTGCCTGGCATCTCATTGACGGTTAAGCACATCAACTTACTTCAGATGACGGAGGCCTTCCTGTAACATAGCGGTAGTTCTCCAGAAGGTCTTGTTCTTCAAGATGATCTAGAAGCTTTACCGCTCTTTTGAACAACATAAGACTCAATGCTTTATTCCGTAGGATATAAGTTTTATGATGATTGTTCGAATGGTACTTACTATTGCTCATGAAATCTTTGTTCAGGCTGAAAGGCTGACGGGTCACAACAGAAGCTGCATACATGCATGTGAGTCAGTAGTGTCAGTGCAAGGCCCCCCTGTCGATGCTATGATTACTTTCAGAATAGACGCAAAACAGCCCCCAATCAACTTGCATGGTATTGATGCATTGGTCTAGGTTTGAACAAGGAACACAACCTTGTTGTTCATCCATTCGGATGACGGGCATGGACCCGATGCGTTGAGCATGTAAGCTGCTACCAACACGAAAATGACATATCTCACGCCTATATATTTTCTCAATAGAATCAGCAAACATAACGCTTGAAGCGAACTCGTGTTCCCAATAACAAGCAGCATGAGCTTTTAGTAGAATTGTAAAAAGACGCTTCTCAGCGTTTGATGTCTCCCAGATCGAGCATTCTGTGCATGATATGCGGATAGAAGCATCTGACATTTGACAGTCTTACTCATAAGAAATAAGTGTCTACATGGGAGTCAATCTTCAGCAAACGCCACTACCGTTGATTATGCACATGTCATCCGCTAGCTTCAACCGTCAGCAAAAGTCCTTCGCATATAACAAGATCTCGGAAACAAGACAAGGTTATTAACTCACCTGATAGCCCACCTATACATTTCTCCGAAACGGCTTTAACTCTAAATAGCCATTATTTGTACTGGCCCTCCAAACCGCCCCCACGGGACGAGCCGATACAACATATCATGCTCGTATACGAAAAGCCAGCATAGACCGGCCAGAGGCACTCCAGATCAGTAGGTGGTCAGCATAAGACAACGATTACCAACTGTGCCGTCGGGAAGACTGCCGTTTTGTAACCAACGAATGGATCATGATATGACATGCCCTTGGCTGTTCGATGACGGAAAAGCCGTTGATACCCTCCCGAAGTAGGGTCCGCACAACTTCAGATGATCCGCTCGAAAGAGGGAAAACACTGAATGATAGGATAAATAGACTCTTGTATCTCTCAACTGCCGACTGGAGTTGAAGTTGCGGATCACGTGGGCTCACTTGGTCAACCTCAAATCTCATCCCAGGACTTTAGAGTTACTCTTACACACAAGGTAGCCGAACACAGTGTCTTGAACATATTTCTCGCCATGAAGGATACCTTGTTCTTGGATCATCCGATTATGTGGCAAGTGTGGCGGAACAAGGCAACACAAGGTAGCGCCAGGTGAGTCTTGTTTGGTTCTCCAGCTATCTAAAGGCTCAACCGTACCACGCAGTTCCCCACTGAATAAGACGCCTCGGCATACCATTATTAGGTTGTCTCTATTCTCTCTTTTAGCTATCAGTCTGGTTTATTGCCAAGAGACAACTTACCTAGATCTTTGTGCCATTGCAAACTGGCCCACGTCTGTGGATACATATAATAAACAACACGTAACCTGCAAGTATAATAGAATAAGTGCATCATGAGCTACTATTTCAAACGAGATACATACATACATACATGTGCGGGGATATCCTCATTGACATGTACTTTCGTCTTTAAAGTCTCGCATCATAACACGAATAAAGTCAGAAGCCGACGGCAACGTAGTCGTTTATTCTAAGCCCTGGCCCAGCCACGAGAAGTAAGCCATGCCATGTACTACCACCGCACAGGCGGAATCCTACAGTGTTGCCGAGGTTTTGTCGCTTGTCCTGATGCGTGGCGGTAAATAGAGCATCTTGTTCTGGTTATGGCATTGGTAAAGCTATCTAATACCTTTAGTATCAACTCATCTAGGAGTCACAGAGCCAAGTCTAACATCGACTTGAAACTATCGCGATCTTTGAATCAACTTGAGATTAACCCTTGGCATCAAATCAATACTCTCAAAAACTACTACACACGTGTATCACCAACCAGTTGGTCATAGACAACCCTGTTTAACATGGGAACAATGTCCTTTGTAATACAGCACCCGTCATAGTAGCTGCTCCCAGACTTGTGTCACTCACTGTAAGAGAAAATCTCATCTAGCTGTGTGCGGGATCACTCCTGACTAACACTTTAGACCAGAGGTCTGAGGTTGGTGATGGATGTGAGTGGACTTTTTTCGCTTGTAATTGTGTAACTGTTGAGGGCCATGTCTCAAATATTAAATCAATCCTTCGCCTTCTCTGGCAAGACAATTATTGAGTGGTATAATTGTTTCAAAAAAAAAATCATGTCAAAGGTGTAGTAGTGTTTTCTATCTTTGCGGCAACAGGCTTTACCTACCTACCTACCAAGGACTGGACTTTGACTTGATATGAAAAAGCAAGGATCCTTTTCATTTTGACAATATTGAATATTTCCAAAGAAGAAAAACCTTGAAGCTATTCAATATCTTTCTTTATTTGAACTGTTCTCTATCGTCTCCGCGCACCTGCCGTTGTCGAATAGTGAGGTGTATGCCTGTAGTGCCTTCCGCTCAGGAGCTCCCTCCTCGCCCTACAGCCTTACATCCCCTTCCCTTCCAGTTCTTGATCTCACTCCTTTTACATCATCCAACTCTCTACTTTTAATCACTGAAATCCAATCCCTCCTACTCCCGCGAAGCTTTAAGTCGATTCTTGATTACTGGGTCGAATACGGTTGACATCCTGCGACAAGCATGTCCAATGAATATCGCATGTCGCTCTCTTATCCAAATCCATCTCTCGGCCAGATGGCCATGATGGAGAATAATACAGACGAGCGTGATCAAACAACACCATCGATTTCCGGATTGCACAAACATCCAGTCACTGGACCTCGACAAGCAGTTCTTGTCATAGCGTAAGAGGCATCCTGTCGTTGCGATGATTACCTACCTACTAACCAGACCATTTAGTTTGCTTACAGGGCTTCTCTTTTCAAGTCTCGATACCTCGATCGTTTCAACCTCACTTCTTACCATCTCGCACGATCTAAACGACTTTACCAATGCCCCCTGGATCGTCCTAGCCTACCTCCTGACTTACATGGGTAAGTACTCCCAAGACTCGTGGCTCCAAGCAAACAACCTTTGACAGAATGCTACAGGTTTCGCTGTTTGTGTCTCCAAGTTGAGTGACATTTATGGCAGACGAAACATGCTCGTGGTATCGTGGGTCATTTTCGTTGGTTTCTCACAGGGTTGTGGATCAGCTACGAGTATGACAGCTTTGTATGTGGTTTGTTCCGTACTCTGTTCTCAAGCTGACCCCTTTCAGGATTGTATGCAGGGCTTTTCAGGGTATGGGAGCATCTGGTTTGTACAGCTTAACACAGATCGGTCTGGTAGAAGTTGGACCTTCCCACCGTCCTAGTTTGACAGGAGCTCTGATCGGGGCCACCCTTGCAGTCGCTTTCGTGCTAGGCCCCATCATTGGTGGTGCAGTCTCTCAACAAACAGATTGGAGGTGGCTATTCAATATGAAGTGAGAATCCCTTCCCTTGTTGGAATAAGTATTGACAATTCTAGTATTCCATTTGGTCTGATTGCAATCTTGACTATAACCAACTTTTGGCCGCACGAGGAAGTCGCCCATTTCTTCTCCTGGAAGGCTTTTGTTAGCATCGATTTCATCGGCAGTGCAACCCTTCTCACTAGCTCTGGGTTCCTTGTATTCGCTCTTCAGCAGGCTGGATCGCAGTTCTTCGCTTGGGAAAGCCTAGAAATTATTTCAGCCTTGGCCGTGTCGGGCGTCAGTTGGTTTGTGTTCGCGTGGTGGGAGGTGTACTTGGAGACGAACCCACTACGCAACATTGAACCCATCTTCCCAATCCGACTAATACTGCGACGTGTCTACTCTGCTGGGTTACTGTAGGTCGTGAACTGAGGAAACATACAAAGTCAGCAGCTAACATGGAACCAGTGTAACCTTGTTCACAGGCTTCCCTTATATTTCGCTTTTGATCATCATCCCAGAGCGATTTCAAATTGTGAACCGCCAAGATGTGTTGGAGGCAGGTAAATGCATCCTCCCCATGCTCGGAGCCTGTGCCATCGGATCATTTCTTGGAGGCGCAATATCCAGCCGGAGGAACAATACTTCCTTGACGCTTTTGGGCGCGTCGTGCCTCCAGCTACTCGGCGTTGGTCTGATGTCAATGTTGACCAAGCCGGACTCATATATCAAGGCTCAGTACGTCTTCCAAGCAATTTTTGGACTCGGTGTTGGCTTGTCGTTCTCTGCCGCAACTATCATGACGACTATCCTTGCTGCTGAGCGGAGTGAACTCGCCTCTGCTCAAGGTGCCGTAGCGCAAGCCCGTGTCTTGGGTGGATGTATTGGACTCGCGGTCTGCACAATCATTTTCAACTCGCACGTTAACCAATACCTTCAGCCACAAATGACACCGGCACAGCTCGATAGCCTTCATCGATCGCCACTAGCTAGTCTGCAGCTTCCAGAAGATCTCCAGTTGTTGGTCAAGAAAGTTTATGCCGATGCGTTCGGAGAGGAGATTAAAGTCATGATGCTTGTCTGTGCTGTCATGGTAATAATATCTCTGTTCGCTCTAGAGAGAAGACCTGCGCCGCTGGAAAGACTGACTGCCATTCCTAAGGATGAGTTCTCTTCCAGAAGAGGCAGCGATTCTACAACCGAGATGACCGACATGGCTAGTGTCAATCATTGTGTGTGACGAAGCCTTGTCTTCCAGGACTTACTCCGCTTTGTTTCACTGCACTCAACAAAACTGTTAAGATACTACTTATAAACACAAGCCTGGCGTTTTGGGTGGCATATTCGGCGTTGTGTTATAGTCTAGGGCATTTTCGGGGCCGTATAGAGGCATTTCAAGGCATGGATTACCAAGGGATTGCGCCCAAATATGTATGGAGCTTTGTAGCATCAATTTTCAAGTAGTGATTATTTTCGAGCCATGATGGAATGCAATGGAATTATTGATACACTCTTTTGGTAGATTGTTGAGATTCACAACACGGAGCCGTGACATTTCAGGGCTCCTTTTCCCGAGTATCGAGGTTGTCAAAGAGGGAACCGTTCAGATTAGTGGCAAGTCGACCAAAGAGACATCCAAAGAAAGGTCTCGGCCAACCCTGGTAGCTAAGAGAAACACCAGTATGTATCACTACTCTCCAATCTTGCATGGCAGCACAATGCTAGATCTACTGGCGGTAGAGCAGTGACAGCAGTTACAATTGTGCAACGAAACCTGTGCCACTCCTCGATCATCTGCAAAGTCCGTAAGGGGGGTCATCTTGAGACGGTTTGGTTCCGCAGGTGTCTCTGCCTCTACTAGTGAAGCCACAGAGGTAGATCCTAAGGTTGATATGGGAAAGAGAGGTATCTGTCTTGGAGAGATGCTGCATCTTGGAGTTTCACCACTTCTCGACTTGTGTGCTAGACGCTCAATTGTGTGAGGAGAGGGTTTGGTGGTGGTTTTCTTGCTGAGAATGCCGTACGACGAGCACGACTGTAGCTTGGACCGGGTAGTGAGATCTATCAGGAAGCAGATGCAAGATGTATATCGCGAGATTGTGCACATGTCATGTATTGGCATAGGGTTTGGTGTCAGACTTTAGACCTAGATTGTAAAAGTAGTAGAGAGTTTCAGATACAACAATAGTGTAATCTGCATGTCAAATATGCTGGTTTATTCTGTTTTGTTCATGAGTGACAGGTCGATGGGATATACCAAAGTGTATGTTTTAAGTGCATTGAAGCAGAATCTGTTTAGTTTATATACCATCTATCATTCCCTACAAGCGATCAACGCCACCAACAGCCTGAGGCGTGAAGAAAACAGTCAAGACCCCCTCAGGCTTGAGCGAGCTCTTGACGAACTGCCTCAGCGCATCGTGCGCCTCACATCCTTCATCGTAGAACTTCATGTCATCCATGCTGGCAAACTCAGTCTTGCAGACAACAGTGTACCCTTGAGACCGAGCATCCTCATCGGCGACACCAACAACCACGGAGAGGATGTATGGCTTGCCATTCTGTGATTTACTGAGTTAATGTTTTTGGTTCTTGTGAAGGGGAGAGAAGGATGAAAATGGCCTCACTGACCTTTTGCTGGCTGGCGTTGAGCTTGTTATATTGCTCTAACAGCTTGTTCTGGTCGTCCTTGTTGGGGAGCTTGAACATGGTAACTCTATGCACACGGTCCGCCATTTTTGCCTCGGTATCAAGTTGATAGTCGGTGAAATGAAGGGATGTTTGCGAAGAAAGTAGCTTGGGAAGATAGGCAAGACGGGGGGGCGGGGGATTTATAAAGAAGCTTAGACGACCATCAAGCTTCTATACAGCTATACAATAGTTGAAAGATGACAGAAATAGGATAATAAGCAAGCAACAGTAAAGAAGTAGTAGCTATTTATCAAAAGAATAGAGCAGACTATGAGCCCACGGTTGTATGTGGGTCAAACG
>JAJJWN010000605.1:0-26713 GCA_021655885.1 Fusarium abutilonis | reverse complement strand
CCCTTGTCGTGACCTTAGTGAAGGCTTGTGGCACCGAAAGAGATATGATCAGCAGCCAGACAGACTAAAACAAAGTGGCTTCAGCACTTGGTTGTCCAAGACAAAAGGGGATAGAGCTTGGCTTATTTTGGGCGAGAAGCTCCCCAAAACTCCGCTCAGGCTGAATTAGCTGGCGGAAAAGGCAGAATGAATGTGTTGTTTTGACACAGACTCGCCAATCATAATCCGGAACTGTCTTGCAAGCTGAAATGCTAGACTTGAAGCCTCATTCAGACTCATATGGCCCGAGCCTGGTCTAGCTGTTAACAGAAATGTTGGTCTTTACTTACTGTTTAGTTGGAAGGAAAAATGCAGCCTTGCCCGGTCTCTTGTGGCGCCAGTTACATTCCTCATCATGTTCTTATCACTAACTCTGCTTATTCTGTCAATTTCTCAGACTCCATCAACTAAGTACACCTATAGTAATTTACTCTAGGAAGACATGTTCTTTAACAGGGTAAGTCTTCTATTTAAATATTGTTGAAGACCCAGATCTATGTGCTGCTTGCCAAAGAAGTTTTTTCCGCATCAATGAATAAAACAGCTTTTTCTAGCATTTATACCTAAATGATCACAAAGTTGCCAATAAACTTTATGTTTTCCATAATAATGTACGGCAGCAAAGCTTCCCTCGGATGTAAGGCCTTGAGGACCCAGATCATGTAGACCTAATGCAGGTTTAAAGCCAGGACTCGACATCAAAGCTGAGTTCTTCTTGGTAGGAGCTGCTAGTGCGAGCACTGGGATATGAAAACTGTGTTAACCAGTTTGTAACAGGATATATTGGAACATCCGCCTTGCTTTACAACATCGACAGCTAAGCGGATTTTACTTTACGTGGAAAGTCGACCAGTTATCGATCCAGAACTAATCTGCCGCCGGCTATTAACATTAAACGAAAGCCCATAC
Source organism: Fusarium abutilonis (assembly GCA_021655885.1). NCBI lineage: Eukaryota > Fungi > Ascomycota > Sordariomycetes > Hypocreales > Nectriaceae > Fusarium > Fusarium abutilonis. Next base: position 25,765 of record JAJJWN010000605.1, on the reverse strand, counting down.
ACAACATTTACCATAGCAGTACCCTGCAACCTCAGTGGTACCTCAATATCACCAGTCTATGCCATCAGAATCAGACGGATTCTCTGGGTCCAATCTATCGTACATCCTCTCCACCTTGTCCAGAATATCCATACCCTCAGGATCCAAATCGTGCCATTCTTCCTAGAACCAACCGGCATCATACTATCGCTTACCTCCAGGTCCCCTGATCTTCTGTGCCATGAATCCAAGATCAAACTTGTCAAGCCAAACTTCATTGCGGCCGTGCCCAAGGAATCTCACCTATCCTTGATGTCCCTCGCCTCTGAATTTCTTAAAATCTGCACAGGATTTGTTGCCCCGCCATTTAAAGGGGCTTTTCTAAGACGAGGATTCAGTGGGTCGTTTCTCAAAGAACATGAAGGCTTTGTATTGAGAAAGCAATGGCCCCATCTCGAAGAAGCCTGGCATGGTGGCACCGTTGCCAGGTGCAAGAATCACATGACAGATCTGGTCATGGACTAGCTGGGTTTCATCATCACAACAGTGAAAGAATGATTCAACTATGCATTTCCCTTTTATGTTGCCCCAAGGCTTGGAGTTGAGTGGTGGACTCCCTTCCGTCTTGATAGATATGGCATTTCTAGCCTCCTTTGCAGGAGGAGGGCTGGACGCCTTGTTTAACTTTCTTTTGGCTTTCGTAGTAGGGTTTCGTCGTTTCCATTCTTGTTTCAACTCCTTTTCGAGACTACGGAGGTGAGAAGGCAACTCATAAGGTCCCGACTCGAAATAATCCAAGGCTTCGGCCACCCATTCGCGGCCCAGGGTCGATACCATGTCAGGAGGTTAACGCCAGAAGAGAATTTGCTTCCAGAGCCAATCGGGAGTCTCCGAGTCGGAGCTTCGCGCCCCAAAAGCTTCAGCTGGTTGGGAGACTGGTTAAGTATGCGAACCAGCATCAGGCCGAGGCTGCACATCAGCAGCCGTGTAAGCTAAGCTTGACGCCATTGTATGTAATGAGCGAGTAAAAGCTCCGGAGATTGATAATTCAAAGAGCTAGTGATGTCTTCAGATGATCATGACGAGAGTAACGCGTGGTTTAGTTTCATACTAAACTAGGACCATTCTTATATCGCGGCCGTGTTACGCAATTATCGTGCATAGGAGTTAGATGGAATACTCTTCATTCATTCACAGATCGTCGCTCGAGGGCATTTCAATGCAGACGAACTTGGTAAAGCTTTGATACATATGCAGGGTGCATATCACATCCGCTCACTCCGTACTGTGTAGACTTCTTGGTGAGTCGGAGTCTAGAACCTGACAAATGACGCCGCGGCTGAGGTGGCACTGAGATGTCAACATGCACAGCGGTCTCGAACACCATGCTGATTCTATACTAGAATTGATGCCGTAATCATGGCTTGGAGTGGCGTTAGCAGTAACTTTAATGTGGTGATGCTATTCCACGAATTGCTGTCAAAGATTTGGCGACGAATAGCAAACTTGGCCTGTTTTATCACCACCTTGTATAGATTTAGATTTTTCTTTGATATGTAGGTACCACTGACGAGAGCTATCAATAAGCTTTCTGGCCTGCCTCCGTGACCCTCAGAATTGGACCGTGTTCGTGAAATACGATGTAACTTTCCGACTTCATTGCTACTTGAGGCTCGGCCAATTGGAAATCAAAGGCACGCAAAAGCTATAACCACAATCGTCAGATTCTTTGAACAGAGAAAATCGTAGGCTCTTATGCTTACCTCAAAGAGAACCTTGTTTAGTTCCATAAATGCGATAGGCTTTCCTGCACACATCCACCGCCCATAGCCAAACATCAACTCGACATGACGCTTCATCTTGGCACTGGTATCATTATCAACCTCAAGGAATCTCTCTGGCCTAAACACGTGGGCATCAGAGCCGAATACTGCTTCTGAGTGTAGAAGTGATGACGTGTTTGTGCCAATAGATGTACCAGCAGGGAGAAACCTTCCGTGTATCGTTTCTCCACCAGCTGGAACGTCTTTGAAAAACATGCTCGTAGTTGTTGGGCGTATCCGAATTGTTTCATAAATCACTGCCTAGTTATTGCTTGAGGTCAGTCAATAGATCTGATGTAGATATACACTGCCCTCGGCTAAGAACTTGGTATTGAACCGACCTGCAGAAATGGTAACCGCCGAGCTTCAATATCTGTAATGGGACTCGACGCTCGGCCATCTGCAATAGCTTCAGAGAGTTCTTGTTTGAGGCGCAAGTAGATAGGGGGTGAGGAGACAACTTGGAGCACAATGAGCCGTATGACGGTCGCTGTAGTTTCCGATCCCGCCATAAACATGAATAGAGATTCAGTTTGACACTCTTCCAGACTGAGGCCTTGTCTCTTGAACGAACCCTTACCAGACGTCAGCTCTTGCCTTACTCTTAGGTAAGATAGGAAGGAATATTACTAGCATATCACGCTTCTCTTTAGCATTGGGGTCATAACGCTCGCGGACCACAGTATTTGCGAGCTTCATCAATTTCCCTACGCCTTTGGTATCTTTCTCGGTTGGACCAAAGAGCTTGAGGAACAATGGTGAAAAGATCAAACTTCTGAGCCACGGGATGTCTGTTGCGAGCGACATAACCAGCAGATGCTCTGTAAAGGCCTTGTTGACTCCGTGAATGTCGAAGTCGGCCTCTAAACAACCAAACTCCTTGCCAAGAGCGAGATGAGAGATGACGTCGAGGGTAAAAAGACTGGCTACTCTTGTCATATTCAACGGACGAAAATCTCCTGATCTGGATATGTATTTATCCTTGACTAACTGAATGAGGTTCACAATTTGCGTGTCAACAACAGACTCAAGGTTTGGAGCATCGCGGCCGCTGTATGCTGGCGAAAGCTTTGCTTTGACGCGATCGTGTTTAGCCGGGTCAGTTATCAAGAACATGGGATCATGGTATGGATTGAACCGGCTTCCCAAGTACCATTCTCCCTTATTATATGTACTGTGGATGTTTGAGAATTTTCGAACTAGCTCTGGGTCATCGATAAGAACCTCGTTTGGCCCTACTCTAACCAAAGGGCCATATGTTCGGTTGAGTTTCACCAGATGATCATATTGTCTGCCCGTGATTGTTATTTTCGCTGTCCAAAAGTACGAGAACCGGGCCAAAAAGGGTCCTGGGATATGTCGAAGGCGATACCAAGCAACGATGGAGGATAGAAGGTACCAAGAGGCGAGAGCGACAATGCACCCTACGAGCCAGGACAGGCGATCATCGAAGACGCTCAGAATCATTTTAGCGGAAACTTGAGGGCTGAGAAATGGTGCCAGGCGCTGGAGGTATATATAACAGGCTTGGTGGCCACATCAAGGTTACTTCAGCTAAACAAGGACTATGATCATCATATGAAGCCCCGGCCAACTGCAGTGCAGTCTAGGGGGTGTAAGAACACTTGTCCGGTCCTGTAGGCGACTTTGTATGAGACGTCTGGCCAATTTTTCTTATGCCCTGGGGGCAGCACAAAGCTCAGACAACAGACTTGCAGATGCCGTTGCATCGCTTCTTACGACGTAGTAGGTGATCGGCTTTTTTTGTCAAAATTGGTATAAAAACCGACGCGATGATATCAAGACCCCAAATTGGCTCGATAGTAGGCGACATAGGGATAAAGGCTATCGCTCTAAGTATTTAGCAGCTCTTAATCTATCTGCCTAGCTAGGTATGAGGCTGATAATACGACCAGTCCACTACAACCTTCGGGCTAAAAGACCGCAGCAAGGACCGGGCCGTATCGGAAAGAGAAGGGACCGTGACAGCCGGTGAACAATCGTGTTGGTAATTTCAAGCTTGTCATTGGAGATCTCAAGCATTATAACCTGTCGGTGTGCAGAAAATCCCAGTTCCGGTTAGTTAGGACAAACACGAGTTGATTGTCCCACTCCTGTTGCTACTTTACTAGTCTAATGTGCCCGGTCTTTTATTGTTTTTCTGTTTAGCTTTGTAAACTCCGCCCAACTGCCGATCAGTCGACGGTGAGGAAGTGATAAGTAACTGCATAAATCATGCATTCAGTTATATCACAGCATTTTGGTCCCGGAGGCTCAAGTAAGGACTGGGTTATTAACGCATAGCTACGACAAAGTAGGTCTTCCAGATCCTTATCTTTCAGGGCATTCTTTGAATAGACGCATCCTGCGCGTTCCCTGACATGTATCTACTCAGTAAAGCACTGGCTGGATGAGGACTTCCTGGGACATTCCTGGCAGGGCTCTTATCAGCATGTGACAGGTAGTAGGATTGCATATGAACATACCATCGTCGATCAGAGGGACATAAAGTTCGTTACTGATGAACATCAGGCGCCCGTCTGATGGACCTGGGGGAGACGGGGGGCCTGGATGACTTCCACGAGCTGCATTTTCGAGTCATCAGAACGATTCTTTATGTGTACATCAAGTTATAGGACATACCTGAGAAGTTGACCTGAAGACGATCGCCATGATTCTCGACACAAGCGGGTCGGAGTTCTTGAGACTTTTCCTTCCTGCACCACAAGACGTGCTTGGGTGCCAAGCTCAAGTCTTCCATGTAGAAACGGCCCAAGGCCCAGTCACCAGACACGATGTGGTCATCTTCAATCCGGAAGATGGCAGCATCGCCACCGGCCTGCGCTGGGAAGACATCCCGGTCGGTTGGCTGGGGGTTGGCTACGGGCTGGCCGTTGACAATAATTCTGAATTGGCCCTGGAAGTTGTTCATTTTGAGTGATAAGTTCTTTGTAAGAGTTGAGTGAGTATGAGGAAGCTGTTTGGATGAGATGATCTAGACTGAATTTCCAGGGGGGACATGAAGACACTTATACTTTTCAACCCTTCGTTGTTTGATGACTTGTCCAAGCATGTGTGAAGTCTTCTGAACCCTACTCGTAATCTAACAAACTGCCCTGATTGCCGATTGTTTTCGGAAGATCGACATTACATTTCTAGATGTTTTCGACCATTTGCATTGAGGCTTCCTGATCAGCATCCAAGATGCCATGACGACAAAACTTAATGCCGATTGCTGATGAGAAGTGCGACAGTTCGGCGGAGGTAAACCATCACATGCGTGCCGGTCGAGAGGATTGGTTAATTTACCGCTGTGATCGCCCAAGGGGTTTAAGAGACAGGTATGAATCCGATCAAGATACGGACTTCGGTATGCGATTCTTACAAGCCAGAATACTTGATCATCATTCATCCACCAACCTCTCAATACTTAAGCTTTGATCGACGAACTCACAACAATAGCTACACATGAGAGTAGCCATTGTGCATATCCCATAGGAGTATTTATGGCCATCATCTCCGAGTTGGTCAATTTGCATGCTTAATTCTCCGGATAGCAAGCCTATCAATGGCTCTACATGTGAATACAGATTCGACAAAGAGACACAAGCCCTGATGCGTGTGAGGCCAGGAAAAGACAAGATCAACAAACTGGAAGAAGCTGAGGATATGATTAACCAATAGGTATTATGAGTCTCAGTTCAGCTTCAAACCTTGATGTAGAGAAGCACTCCGACTCCGCGAATGTATCCAAGCAACAAGGTCATGACGGGAAGGCCCGTGGTCGTACCGCATCGGAATAAACAACATTCCAAAGGTTACTTTTCGGCAATCTGACTGTTTCAGATCACCCGCACGACCATCCATGTTGATCATGCTCTCTGACATAGATGTAGCTTGAGGGAGAGTTCCAGATAAAGATAGCAAGCAATACGAGGGTTGCTGAGAGAGTACACTAGACATGCAACCACTTGTTGCTATCCCTTGATTAGCATGGCGATAGGTTGTCAGAGTCCTGTTCTAGCTCATCGCCCGAGACATGGACAATGATGACAAAACAAAGCAAGCGTGCTATGGAGTTGTCCTGCTGATTGCCGAGAATGGAAGCGGCACGAATGCTGTCGATCAACTATGGCCGGCCTTTGATTCGTCACAAGACCTTCACGTTAGCTTTGCTCGTACCATGGCTTAGCAAGATACATCTGGACATAGCTTGAACCAGACAATATAGTTACTGTTTAGACTTCCTGCATGGGTATCTGTATGGGAAAGTTTAAAAGTGAATCTCCGAAAGATTCTCCGTCACTTACCGCAACAAGGAACAGCTCCGATGACGAATACTGCTGCCAACATAGACAATACCACTATGTATCGCAGGGGTAGTTGTAATTTATATATAAGGGCCATCAATTATACAATCAGTTATACAACTCAATCACTAAAGTACGAGCATCTTCTTCAAAGGACATCATGTTAAGCTCTGTTGTCATCCTGCTTCTTGCAAGCCTCTCGGCTGCTTCGCCAGCCATCGAGAAGCGATCCATCACTTGTCTCAGAGTTGGCCAAACTGCTACAGCCACATGGACCAACAGTGCTGGTAGAAGATGCACCTTCACAGGCGTTGTTGGTAGCAACTACGGCGCAAATCCTGCCGGATCAGGAGAGTAAGTTTCATCCATGTTCCACTGTCATTTCGATCTTGTTGCTAAGCCAAATAGCTACTCTTGCAATGGAAGATGCGGTGGCGGATGCAGCGGAACCGCTCTTGGCAACGTCTATACTCAGGACTGTTTCTCTCACGATATCTGCTCTTACTTTAACAGCGCAAGCGGCGGCGCGAGGTATGTTACGTAGAACCTTAGGAACATCCGGATCTGACACCTCCAGTGATCCCAATTGCGGTGCGGCTTTCAATGCAGCGGTTGATGACACTGCCCTTGGTCTGGCAAACGGTTGCTCCCAGACTAACCCAAGCAACGGAGTCGCAAGGCCCAACGGCGCACCAGTTTGCACATAATGTGACATTAATCAGAGAAGTTTATGAGGTGAAGCTAGTGAAGGGGAATTATTTGTCTAAGTAATGCGTGCAAAGTACGAAGTCAGTACTAGATACTTGTGATTCTCTTTTCTGTGCTGGCTAAACCTCTGTCTCGTGAACAATAGTGGGAACAATATTATAAACAAGTAATTATCATAGCATATCAACCATATTTTCACGTATTCTCTTTGCTATCCTCCTTAATGTCGCCTTTGTTATGGTTGAACATCTTCATCTTTTCCTACCTCTGAGAATAAACAGCTTATCCTGATATAACTCTTAAGACGTAACTATCAGGTAGAATAATAACCCTTTTGTATGTGGTTCTCGGATCTGAGACATCCAAGCCTTTCTATAAATGGCAGAGACCGGTTCATAGTATAGTGCATCTATATTGTTATTAACCTTGATCGAGAGATGGCTCATAGTGGGCACGGATAAGTAATGAGATTTGACGGATTATTAAGAGGCAAGCGTCTATCACTCGCCTTGATGTTTCAACATGGTTTGATATATATGCTGCGATTGCGTCAGCATAAATACCCCTATTTCATGTGTTGCTCACTCAGTTCATACTTTTCGATTCAGCTGGTCTAATTCGTCCATCACTGTCACACAGGCCAACAGTACACAGTACCAAGATTTTATAGCATTAACCAATCCCCAGAACCGAATAGACTTCGGGAATTTCGTTCTGAACACACAGATAAATTGATACTCCGGTCCCGCCCGATCCGATATTCATGACTGCCAGTCTATAAGCAGACAGCGACAAGCGTGCCAGGTTATCCCAGCAAGCACTAACAACAATAACATCTCAAACAGCATATGCGATATAGCGGTCAGGCTCAGAAGAAATCAACTATATCGCCCGCAGAGCTCAGTGGGCAGCCATGAGCGAGTGTCAAGCCGAGCTCAGCGACATCCTGGAAGAATTAAAACATGACCCTACGGGGATGGGGATTCAGCATCTAGGAAAAGATGCCATTCTTGCGCTCTCTTACTGTCGATCGCGATACATACGATGCAGTCGCGCTATCCCCTCGATTGCTCAAGGTATATATTCATCGTCTACTATCCTACCCTGAAGACGGAACTATTTGTCGTCGCGTTGATGGCCGAAACACAACGACAGGGCAATTTTGCCTCCACCTCTTACAAATAAACAAAAAAAAGAAGGTCGAGGTAAAGACTGACGATGTGATGAGAATTGTCAAGAAAAATGCAAAAAGAGACCTCGTAGTGCACCTGTGGCTGTATGGCATTATGATATTGGATTAGAGAAAGTATGTTGAAAATGCCCTAGCGAGACATGAAGAGAGAAGCTGATAGTTGCCGGGAGAATGAATATCCCGAGAAGCTTTGATAGAACGATCCGTCATCAAAGGTCGTGTCTCGAAAATACGAGGTATGGAGGATACAATCTCGCTAATACAAATACAAGGGAGAAGGCTTAAGGGGCCAGGGCTAGATTGGCTGACGAGTACACACTCATTAGAATGATCAGATGATGAAGATTTCGTGACCGCTCATCGCTCTGTCTTCGTTCCAAGTCATGCTCGAAATAGAATCTCCATTTGGCTAAAGAATGAACAACTGACTGAGGTGACGCACAACCACCAGTTAAGAAGGCCTTGATCGTAAAAACGTGTGACTGCTCAGCCGCAATCACCGCGTGTCGATGGGTTACATAAGGTGAAAAACAGGAGCTGTTTTATCTAGTACGGAATGTGCCGTGGGTGTTTGGGCTAACTGATCTTTCTCAGCTCATCGTTTAGTGACCTCTTGTGGCGTCAAACTATTGAAACCATTCTCAGCCCTTTAGCCAAGGCATTTTTAAGAATGTGAGAAGATGTTCACTACTCGATAGAAACTCGAAGAATCCGATGATTTCTTTGTTTTCTCCTGATCTTTATATCCACATGTCTCGTATAGCAAACGGAGTCGCCGCGTACAGGGTGATGTATGAGTTGGCCGTGGCGCACTGATCTCTCTGCGCCAAGCTGAAGCTATTTTCGTACTCAACAGCTGTCGCTCATAGGTCCGGATTTCGCTAGACATAGCCCTAGAGCATGAATCTGGAGCCCAAGTGGCTGGCCTTAGTCCTCAATGGCTACGGCCTCCAGGGTCTAGGCCAGCTGAGCCACGGGCTAGAAACAGGGATCAGCTGTAGGGAGCCTCTAGCTTTGGAAGGACGGGAGTATAATAACAAGCTTATTTCGTTTGAGGGCTCTATTTTCCATTTACTTGTATTTTTCTATATCGCGACCAAAGTCTCAGGGTGTTGTTTATTGAACTCATACACTCGTTACAACGGTATACACATACACCCGTCGATTACCAACAACATGCGCTTCGCTGGAAGTCTCGTGCTTGGCCTCTTGGCGGCACAGGGCCTGGCCCAAACAGTGATTCAAGATCAGGACCCAGAGCCATCCGTGGTAGCTCCTCCGGAGCCCTCAGTGCCATCGCAAGACGAACAGCCTTCCATTCCCGCCGACGATGATACTCCCGAGCCATCACAGCCAGATGATGTGCCTCAAGCTACTGCCGATCCCGAACCAACAGCAGTTCCCGAACCAACAGTAGTTCCCGAGCCAACGGCCGTCGATCCAGAAGAAACACCCCAAGCTACACAGCCATCGGACGATGCGCCTACAGCTACGGCAACAAGCGATGGTGATGATGACGACGATAATGGTGCAGATACAACGCCTGCCGAGGAGACACCGACTGCAGAAGGTAAGGAGGAATAGGTACAAAGGGAAGACAAACGCTGACAGCAATGGGATAGCTACCCCTACCGACGACGCTACAGAAACAGATGACGACGACGATGAGTCAACAGCCACAGTCGCGCCAACTGAGAGCGCCTCCCCAACAAGTACCTCTGTCGCAGTAGAGGCCGATCTCAGCGAGGCTGTCATCGGTGAAAATGCAGAGTTAATCCAGGTCGATGGCAAGCCCGCGATGTAAGTCTACGCGATTTCCCTAGTACTGAGCTGTGCTAACAACAAGTCTAGTCAATTGAGCGCACCAGCCAACGGCGAAGCATCCTTCAGCGTTGAAGTGGATGTAGACGACGACGACGATTTCTCCACCGACGAACTCATCTACATCGTTGCGTCCATTCTCGTCGGAGAACAATCTGGCAGCGCCAAGCTTCGAAAGAGAGATACAAAGACCGACTGTACCATGCAGATCGCGGCTAATGGACAGAGCGTCTACGACGAGCCTTTGTATACGAACAATGGCAAGTTCCAGGACGTCACTAGCAGCGGCGTCGCGTCTTCAGCAAAGCCTCAAGTACAGATCACACAGAAATGTGGTCGGAGCCCTTCGCCCCTTACTGTCAACACTGTTCGTGTCGGTAATGAGAGCGGTGTCGCATCAAGCTCTGGAGGAGGATCCGGTGGTGGAGGATCCGGCAATGGAGGATCTGGCAATGGAGGATCTGGCAGCGGTGGCTCTGGAAGTGGTAGCGGTAGTGGTAGTGGTAACGGCAGTGGTAGCGGTAACGGTAGCGGCAGTGGGGGATCTGGTAGTGGCTCTGAGTCTGGTACAGCGACTGGCGCCGGTGCTAGTGAGACTGATGATTCTGGTAACATGGGAGCCAAGGCCAGAGCCCATGTTGGAGCTCTCTTTGCAGCCGTGCTGGGTGCTGCGGCGTTGGTATAGACAGGGCCATTCAATTGTTAAGGCAGCATAACGGGAATGGGTTGGTTATTCGGAAAACCATATATTGGTACAAGACATAATTCATGAATATTAATAACCTCAAGCACGACCACCTCATCGTTCGAGTGTACATGCCTCAAAAGGCGTGAGTTCCTCCGTGACTTACTCCAATCTATGTACGCGTCCATGAAATGCGTTGCATGAAGAAAGTATATACAGGCAAAGCGACCTGGCTATGTAGCTACACCCGCTCTTGTCGCTCGCTGGTCATCTCTGACTAGCTCTGCATACCTTGTCGCGGTTCGACCGCGCAACATCTTACCATACTTGACCATGAGGAAACATATAGAGCAAGCAGCAAGTCCAATGAACGCTGCCGAAATGAAGCAGTTTTGGTATCCCAAATTAGTGAGCCACGGTGTGATTCTATCGATACTGGTAAGCTGTGGTTCTTATGAAAGCTTGCGATCGGCGCGGACTTACCCATAACTAATAGCAAAGGACATCGTGTTGCGAACAAGGATGATAGTCACGATAGCATCGCTGCTGATGCCGTGGTAACTGTCAATCAAGTAATTGATGCTAGTCGTCAACCCCATCACGCCTGTCGCTGCCAAAGCACCCATGGCAAAGATCAGACCAAACCAATGAACCCCGTGCTGCGCTCCAACGCCCCAAAGAATGAGAGATGCCGGGACGCCAACGACACAGATAGCAAGTGGCCACAGACGATGCTCAGCTTCCATGATGCCATTGTTGCGACGCGCAAGTTTGATGGTCAACCAATCGCTCAGTCGTCCTGATACAAATGCCCCGATGATTGTGCCTATAACGCAGGAGAGGTAACTGAGGCCTACCATAGAAGGCTTGAAGTTATAACCTGGACCAGACAGAATGATGGATGCTGTGGCATTGAGAACGTTGAACCATATGAGGTACGAGCCGTATGAGAAGCCAGCAAAGAAGATGACGGGCCACCCGAGGAACTCGAGAGAGCGTCCGGCATGTCGCGCCATACTCTGACCAGGAGATGGCTGCCAAAGCGACATTTTCTGAAGAAACGTCTTTGGCTTGGCATAATCTTCATTAACCTCATCGGTCTCCTTGACCTCATGCTTTCCAGCTTCTGCATCCTTCTCTCCAATCTTACTATTATTGTCATCGCTTCGAGGAGATTCGGCAGTGAACGGCAAGCCGGTATCGGGGACGGTTCGGTTATAGTTGGTCTCTTCCATGAGGAAGAACAGAAAGACGAAGACAAAAGCGAGGAAGATAGGCGGCCAGTAAAATACCCATTGCCATCCTTGGTACTCGGCGATGAAGCCACAGATAACGGGGGCAAAGTAGTTGCTGCCAGCTAGAGTCAAGGCGTAGATGCCCATGTAGGTACCACGTTGATGAGTAAAATACTATTTGAGCGTGAGAATTAATCTAGGGGTGTGGTGGGTTGGGTGAGCTTACGATATCGGCAACAGAGATCTCGGGAAGAGACTCGATGGGCGCGACGAAGAAGCCCTGGATAATGCATTTCGCTATCCATTCTCCGTTGCTAGAAACGTACGCGCTGCATGGGTTAGTGAAAATCCAGGAAGTGTCTCTGATTGTTATTACCTCCAAATACTGCATCCCTATTTCAACTGTTAGTCATTGTTGTTTTGTACTCTAGCTCATAACTTACAATTGCGCCAAGAATGGAAATGAGATATGTAAGTCGCTTGCCATATCGCAGGGAGAAGGGCTGCCAAAAGAGCAAACCCCAACCGAGAAGTAAGAACGTGAAACCCGTTCCTTCATTGAGCGTCGCAATTGAGACCTTGGACTGTTGCGCAAGAGGCACGAGAACGGAGTAGACGGTAGCCAAAGACATGCCTGCGAACCAAGTATACCTTCCAGAATCAGCATGTTCGCAACTCTATCATGCTTGATAATACTCACAGGTTTTGACATATCAATGCTAGAAGTTTGCGCCGAGGAGACCAATTGAGAGGATCATTCGGATCGTCTGAAGGTGCTGGATCCAGGACGATGTCACCTTCACCACCGCCCGCATGGCGAACGCGCAGGTTATGCTGCAGATCCACGAGATGGATCGTACCGGGGATAGGGTCTGACTCTTGCATGACGATCAAGTTGATGATATTGAAAGGAATAGAATCTCTTTGGAATATTTGATCCTGCTTAAGAGTTGAGTTCTCTTTGTTGCACAGGAGACCTGTGCCATGTCTATATATGCATGGTACCCAATGCGTATTTTGCTTGCAAACAGGCGTAAGCTCGAAAAGGGTTGAGCCATGTGGCGAGCGTCATCAAAGATTACACGATAATACTGATAGGCTCAATTTGATCTTGTCCAACGCTGGACAAATGGCCCTAGGACTTGGTGCGCGGAGCTAGAAAAGAACAATGCAACGGCGCTAACCATTGTGCATTCTCTGTGAAGTGGTCACGGGCCAATCTGTGCTACACCAACTGATCTCTATGGCCAACTTAAAGGTCTCGAAGAGAAGGCGGTCCCTCTCCAAACAATAGGTCTGAGAATTAGTATTGTCTTCTGTTTGCGAACCGGTCACGCTGGGATTTCTCTTGGGTCAGTTTGAGAATTTAGCATATGCCACTAACTTGACCCTATCACAGACAATATAATCCTGCTTCGATCCGAAATTTGGATAACTGGCCTTGGCGCTAGTTTCATTACTCGAGAGTTTGTGCAACCGAAAGCAAACATGAAATTCGGGCAGTCGGAGCTGACTAAGAACTAAGACAACGATGAAAGTAAATGGTAAGATTATAAGATATATGATGCGATATGAGAACAGCTGACTTCATAATACTGTAATTGGTCCAATCTCTTCTTTGATCTATATTTGAGCTTTCGCGTCACATTGTGTATTCTGTATACCATCCTTACATCATGAGTCTCAACTCTTCCCCATTCTCTCGCCCCGATGCTTTATACAAGGACAATAACACTCATCATACATCCAAACCTTCAAGCCCGGAACATACTCTTCCGGGTCTTCCTGTCGTTCAAGTAAAACCAGTCCCTCGAGGCACTGCCGAGTTCGAGGCCAAGCGAACTGCTTTGCTTGAAGCCTTCGAATCAAGGGTGCCTCCAGAGTTCCGACTCCCCCTCGAAGTCATTCAAAATCCACCAAAGAATGTGACCAACATCCCAGTAACATGTGGCATCTTATCATATGAAGAAATCGCCATCACAGAGGATTACGATGCCGTCGGTCTTCTTGAAGCCATTGCCAATCGCAAGTACACTGCGGTTTCAGTTGCCCGGGCGTTTTGCAAGCGTGCCATAATTGCTCACCAGCTTACATGCTGCCTGACGCAGTGGTTCATGAAAGACGCCATTTACCAAGCTCAGCTGCTAGATAATTATTTCGATCAACATGGAACGACCATCGGCCCTCTCCACGGGTTACCAATCAGTATCAAGGACCACATACACATTATTGGCACACAATCTTCTCAGGGTTGTCTAGCCAGTATCAGCGAAGATGAACAGGACTCCGACATTGTGGCAATACTACGGAGACAAGGTGCTGTTTTCTACTGCAAGACCAACCAACCTCAGTCTCTGATGCATCTTGAGAGTGACTCCCACTGGGGAAGAGTCCTGAACCCTTTCAATATTTATCTCTCCGCTGGAGGTTCGACGGGCGGTGAAGCGGCCCTGATCGCCATGAAAGGCTCAGTACTTGGTATCGGTACGGATATTGGTGGTAGTATTCGGGGACCTTCTGCCTTTTGCGGAATCTATGGTTTCAAGACAACTTCGAATACCTTACCAACTAAGGGTTATATCAAGGGCCCTCCTCCTCCAGCTGTGTTGAATATTCCGCTTTCAACAGGGCCAATATGTCTTTCTCTAAGAGACATGAACCTATTTATGCAATGCGTGCTTTCTGCAAAGCCATATCTCTCCGATCCTAGCCTTATTCGTCTACTATGGACAGGCTGTCGTACTCTATTTAACCAGCGACTCAAGGTAGGTATTGTGAGCAACGATGGGTTCATCGAACCGCAACCACCGGTCAATAGAGCTGTGTCTTGGGTCAGAAGCGTTCTTTCTGACAGCAAGTTTGCAGATGTTATCGAGGTAAAAGAGTTCAAGGTATTAGGTGCTGCGGATGCTTGGAACATGGTTCGAAGACTATACTGGCCCGACGGTGGCCAACTCATCAAAGGCGGCATTCTTGTCTCGGGAGAACCAGTCCATCCTTTGACGGAATGGATCTATGAAGATGCAGAACCACTCGGGATGCAAACCGTCAAAGACCTTATCATCTCGCATAAAGAAAGAGACGACTTTCGACTCGCTTTTGTTCAAAGTTGGAACGAACAAGATGTCGATATTATTATCGGCCCAGCCTTTGTCGGCCCAGCATGTGCTCACGACACCGCATTCTACTGGACATACACCTCACTCTTCAATCTTCTCGACTACCCAGGCGCAGTAATCCCTACGCCTATCAAGGCTGAAGCTAGCGAAAAATACGACAAAGATTACGTGGCATTGAGTGATGCCTGTCAGCATGTCAAGAAGATGTGGGAGGCTTCTGACTTTGAGGGTGCACCTGTCAATTTACAAGTCGTCGCGCGAAGGCATCATGATAATGAGCTGTTTGGTGCGCTTCGGGTACTGCAAGAGATGTTGGGGTTGCCTTGATCTGTTTCTAAGGCAGACCGATTGATACGATCGGCAGTCTCAATCGTTTATTCAATGCAACCATACTAAAACGAGTTTGAAATATTCACTTTCATTCACCAATTTCTCCAATCCTGTAGTTTTTTTTTGTCTCTAAATGATGAGACGAGTGTGCTATTTATAACGTGCATAAGCGTTGGCATGGGAAAAGATGGTAGTGTTCTAGCCATTGCAGCCGCGAAATCGATCCATTTTTCGTATCTAGAAAAGCTTTTTGCTGTTGATAGAGTTAGTCTTATTATCAAAGACCCTAAGTACATAATCTTAGGTCAGATAAAAATGCACTTGTGTCTGTGGTGGGCTGTAATTATGACTTGTCTCTTCACCAAGATATGCTACCTCGGCATTTCCGTCAACATGGCACTCGGATTCGCAGAGTAGGAAATCATCATCGGTGACTACCCAGCTGAGCGCCCACTCGTCATATCCCCAGAGAAAACAAATCAACAGAAATAAGGGTTCAGGGCTTCCCAAGTGTTGATTGGCTTGCTGCAAGCCTTGCATGGTTAGTATGGGTTGCCACTCCGCATCAAGACGGCTTCATTTTATCAAGTGTGCATCGTTACCCCAGATGGTCGAGCTTGCATCAGTTTTGTACCCAATAGCCACCAGGAGCCTCTGTGGAGAATGTAGAACGGGGAAATACGAGGAAACCTGCCTTGACGGCGATGAATTCGATAACGCTGTAAAGATTTGAATAAGACTGAGTACATCAATTTGTTCAACGACACGGACAGTTGAGCGATGTATTGCCAATCGTCCGACTCATAACGTATGAATTAGACCAGATAGAAAAAGAGTCTGAATACTAGGTAAATGTTGCTGCAACCTACACAGCCAGAGAATCTCGAGTAACTATTAATATCTTCAGCTATTCTTTAGGGTAAGTAGTTCGAGCCGACAGAACACTCTGTCTTACACTTGGAGCGATGCTGTTTGGACAACAATGCATTTTTACGTTACCACGCGCTTGGTACGTCTTGATTCGGAGATGAATAGAACTTTACTCTTTCTGGCAAGTCTGAGATAATCCACTGTAAATCGATGGTGACATCGATATCTTGACATGCTTACAGAATGGAGTTGAAGAGTGAGTGTTGTGTCTAGACATCATTCGAAATATAGCGAAAGATGTGTATCATGCTGATAAGCATGTCGTGATTTCTCTTGGATGAAAAGAACAATACAAACGGGTTCGCCGTCTCTGGAGAGTGATTACAAAGTGATATACCCGGTTCATTCCCTTACACCTCGGCTGCTGCTTGACATACTGTGGGTGCATCGGACATCAGACCCTCCCCTCCACCCCTCCACTTGGTATATCACCACAGTTCGTACGAGACAGGGGCACATTCGGATCTTCGGCATCGCAGATATGGTGATGTTCTCGAAGTTTTCAGGGTGCGCCACTCAGCGATTGGCCACAGCCTCATCTCGTACTCCATATCCGGGCCGTTACAAAGGTTCCTGCGGGAATGGGCTCTGACATCTTCAGGCGGCGATTGGAGACATTTCCGGGTTTCCATGACAGAACATTTATAACCGTCTCTAGGCTTTGGTGTTTTCATTACTCTTTGCTACTATCCACTCACTGTTTTTTTCTTCCTCCTTTCTTTCATCTGTGTACTAAGTTACCTCGTTGCGTCGTGGACTCGTGTCATTGAAAAACTCTTTTGCAACATGGCCCAGAATCACGAGGACATGGCAGCCGAGTACGTATCAACCTCCAGATGAAGCTTGAGAATCAAGCTTAAACAAGACCCTTGCTAATGATCTCATGCAGGCTCCACGAGGAGTTTGGCGAGCGTGTGCCAAACAAGGAGAGGGATCTCGCTGGAGGCTACATCGCCCCTTCGGATCTTGACGAGAAGAAGCATGCTGATACAGAATATGGTACCTCAGCCGATGGCGAGGAACCTAATGACCATGAGAAGGCAACTCTTCGCCGTGTTGGAGAGAACCTTCCTGCATCGGCTTTCCTCATCGCCGTGGTAGAACTCACCGAACGATTCACATACTATGGTGCTCAGGGACTTTTTCAAAACTACATCTCGAATTCAGAGACTGGTGCTGATGGACCAAGGGGTCTTGGAATGGGACACCAGGCTGCTACTGGTCTGAACCTGTTCTTTCAATGGTTTTGCTATGGTGAGTTCTACGATGACAACAACTTGATTTGATTTGTTTAGTTGTGACTCGCATTGAATCCAATGTACTAACCCATTTGCTTAGTTACTCCCATCCTGGGTGCCATCGTTGCTGATCAGTACCTTGGCAAGTACAAGACCATCCTCATCTTCTGTGGCTTCTACTGGATTGGCCTCATCATTCTCTGGACAACGTCACTACCTATTGCTATGGAGCATGGCGCAGGAAAGCCTGGATACATTGTTGCCATCATTATCATCGGCTTAGGAACCGGTGGTATCAAGTCAAACATTGCACCCCTCATCGCCGATCAGTACCAGCGTCGCAGAATGGCTATCAGGACAGAACAGAGCGGCGAAAGAGTTGTCATCGACCCTGCCATCACCTATCAGCGTATCTACATGATCTTCTATTGGTGTATCAACCTCGGTTCCCTATCCCTGCTGGCCACCCCCTACATGGAGAAGTACAAGGGTTTCTGGACTGCTTACCTTTTGTGTTTCTGCATGTTCAACGTTGGAATTTTGACTCTCGTTTTGCGCCGAAAGACCTTTGTCAACCGCCCTCCTCAGGGGTCCGTTATCACCGATGCCTTCAAGGCTCTGGGCATGATGATTGCTGCCCGCAACACAGACGCTGCCAAGCCTTCCTGGCGCTCAGCTAATGGCAAGACAAAGGTTGTCCCTTGGAATGATCACTTTGTCGATGAACTCAAGCGCGCGCTGCGAGCATGTAAGGTGTTCGTATTCTATCCAATCTTTTGGGTATGCTACGGCCAATTCTCAACCAACTTTGTCACTCAGGCCGGTCAGATGGCCGGTCACGGCGTACCTAATGATCTGATGCAAAATGCCGATCCCATCTCCATCTTGGTCTTCACACCGATCATTGAGAAAATATTGTATCCTATCCTGCGAAGAGCTGGTATCGAGCTACGACCCATTGCACGAATCACTATCGGCTTCTGGTTTGCCGCACTCTGCCTGGTATATGCTGCTATTGTTCAGCACCTCATTTACCAATCTGGCCCTTGCTATGAGCACCCCGGAGATTGTCCTGCTGGAATGGTCGATGGCAAGACGGTTCCCAACGATATTCATATCGCGATCCAGACACCTGCTTACGTCTTCATTGGTATTGCAGAGATCTTCATCTCTGTCACTGGTCTCGAATATGCCTATACTAAGGCCCCCCCAAGCATGAAGTCTTTTGTCCAGTCCATCTATCTGTTTACCAACGCTTTCGGATCTGCCATTGCCGAGGCTTTGGTTTCTGTGGCCGTTGACCCCAAGTTCCTGTGGCTATATACTGGTGTGGGCATCTCTTCCTTCGTCGTTGGCTGCATCTTCTATGCTATCTTCCGACACTACGATTCTCAGGAAGATGCCATGTATGACTTGGATCGCGATGAGCCAACATTGACTCACGATGGCGTTAAGACTGTTGAGGAATAATGTAGTATATGAGTGTTATTTAGCCGGTTGTATAAAGAGCGAATAGAGTGAATATGTTCAAGTTCTTAAGTATCGCGGCTGATGTGACTTTTGTAAATCGTGTGGATGAAGCTTATGAAATTTGGTTTTATTTGAAATATCCACACTCGCCAAGTGAGCTGGTCGCTTATTAAAACTGCAGCATATAGAGTATTAAAGCCAGTATACAATTGTTTTATTCTTTTCGCGAGAACTACAAAGAGAGGGTAGAAACAGCAGTCTGCCCCATGATACTTTCTGATAAGTTTTCTAATGTAAAATCTTGATAGACGCTTTTATTCTTGGTGATTGAAAGTCCAGCCCCAGTTGGTAGTTCAGGTCTAACAGTTTGAGTAGATCGCAAGTTTGAGCCTTTTACTCAGACTATGGTGATGAAACTGTTGCCGCATTCGTCGGAAACGTTTCACTCATGATCTGGTCTTAAACTAATCTGGCCTTCTAGATAGGCTTTAAAATATGTTTTGAGCTGTTCCCTGTAGACTATTTTGCGGACTTCCGTCGAGAGCCTCCTCGATATGAAAGAACAGAGTGACTGACTAAGTTTAACATCTTCTGCCCGAGAAGTAAGTTTTTCAGCAATAATCAAAAACCCCTATTATGAAAGAACATAGTAGACTGCCATCTATGGAGGCTAGCTGCCAACGTGGTAAAGAGTTGTGGAGAACAAGCTCGATTGGCCTTGCTCTGGTTAAAGAAGAAAGCTCTCTTCTAGAGATCTCTGACTGATGGACAACAGTCCGGGATATAATTGAATTTCCGGTGACAGCCATACCATTAAGGCAGTAATATCAATTATTCGATCTGATGGAACACCTTAACACGTGAGCTTTCCAGACATGTTGTTTCTAGCCAATTATCGGCAGAGTCATAGGTTACTTCCTGAGCACTGGGAAGGTTGTCGAAGGCGGCATTTGCATGCGAAGTGTTCACTCGCGTACTAGAATCGTCAGAGATAGTTCTCAATCAAAGAGTTTCTTTATTTTACGCCAGATGTGTAAGTTCCTGATCAACTGCAGACTTGTGAGCATTAACCATCTTGAAACGTTTCATGGTATACTGACTTTTCCTTATCAGCTCTTGAGCTCGAGGTGCTTCTTGACGCCTCCTTACAGGCACATATTTAAGCAGCTCCACCTGTATTCTCCCAAGCGCGCCGAGAAGAACCCTTGGAGACATGTTGAGGGATCCTGTCCGCTCCCATACTTCATCGGTCTTGGCTCTTCCAAGAGCACACTGAACAACTCCGCCAGTCGTTCTGCCAGGTTGACTGACAACGACGTCTCCGAGTCGAGCAATCAGGGTCAACTTACTCTAGCTACGTCGCCCGGTCGCACGGGACAACAATTTCCATATTACGAATTTAAACTATTCTGATATCTTAGGCATAAGATGTTAGACTCGTACTTGGTCAGTATCGCCTTATCTTATGGGTTGTCATTTTCCATAACCAAAGATAGAATCCACACTCAACTGTACAAGTGTATACCGCCTCTGGCAAGGTAAGTGTAGGTCAGCTATCAGTTAGAAAAGGCAACTAAAAGGACGTTGATACATTTTGAGCCGAGGTTCGTAATGAAGTCCTAGCTATTCATGGTAGAGTATCATTTAAACAGTTAGAGTACTTTAACCAGCATATCGCTATATACCAGAATCCTTCGTCTCTACTAAATCAACCGCAGCGCTTGTGTAACATCTTTGCCTCTTGGAAAAAAAGCCCGCAAAAACAACAATACCTCGACATTTAAAATGACGCAAAATAAGAAAACCCCCGGTCCTCCATCCGTAATAAATGCAGCCCTCTTCAAGACGGGAACAGCCTCCATGGCTGAAGCATACAGCATCCTCGGCCTACGCCCCCACCACGGCCTCGACCTCATGGACTTACCCGAGCATTGGGCCCAGCTCGAGCGCGCCGCCGAAGCAAAATGGCCAAACGTCCCCGGCGCAAGACCGCAGCAGGCTTTTTCACGCGCTGACTGGGATGTTCTATTTGGTGAATACGATGTCGTCACCGACATGGGCGCCGTCTTTGCTGAGGAGCTCGTGGTGACGTATCCAGAAGCCAAGGTCGTCGTGGTCGAACGCGAAATCAACCGGTGGTATGAGAGTTTCGATAGGCAGATCCTCGTGCCTGTCTGGGGTCCTTTATCTACATTTATCTCCATTTTTGTTTTACCGTTGATTGGATTTCGCGGGCTTGCGGCGACGCGCAAAATAATGTATGGACAATGGCATGCGCAAAACGTGGCCGAGATACGCGAGAATGCGAAGGATTATTACAAATCATACTACAGACGCATTCGAGAGCTAGTTCCACCTGAGAGGAGGCTTGAGTATAAGCTGGGCGATGGATGGGAGCCTCTATGCGAGTTTCTAGGCAAGGATATTCCCACGGTGGATTTTCCTCGAGTGAATGAGGGTCAAGCGCATACCGAGAAACAACAGGAGCATGGGAGGATAGTTATGAGGCGGGCTTGGGTGAGGATAAGGCCCTGGGTATTTGGATTACTAGGACTCTGTATTGCGGCCGTTGGATACCGCATGGCTTGAGACTGGGTGCAGAATATCATACTAATAAAATATGAGTAAAACTATTTAAGGGAATGTACAAATTTATACTGGATGTATAATTTTGCAAGCGAATGGTTTAACACGCCAGCCAGTAGTGAATTTTAATGGTTTGAATCGACACGCTATTATATACCCTTGATGAATGCTATATACATAAAATCTCGCAAGAACTCGAGGAATGCGTAGAATATTTGACCATTTTGTTTTTTTATATCTCTTTATATCTCTTTTTTTCTTTCGCTTCCCATCTAGAACTTGTCTTGGTCGGCGTTCTGCTTGAACATAGTCGCGTTGGGCTTGTGCTTCTTGTGGACGAGCCTGATGTTGTACTCAACATCAAGAACAGCACCCTTGGGGTCGTTCTTAGCGGGCTTGAAGTCAAGAAGCAAGTCTTCCTTCACGGCAGAGACAGTATCGGTTGCGAGGTAGGGGTCATCGTTAGGGTACAGCTGAGCGGTAACGCCAATGTAGTCATCATGGGTGATCATCATGTGAATGTGAGCAGGGCGGTATGGGTGGCGGCCCATCATCTTAAGGACGTCGGCAGAAGGACCAGAAGTGTCGATGGCATACTCGGTAGGCTTGAGGCAGTAGAAATAAAATTTTCCGTCTTTGTCGGTGCGGAACTTGCCGCGGAGGTTATGTCTAGACTGGTTCTCGGGGTCGTGGGTGTCGTATTTGCCGTTGGTACTGGCTTGCCACATGTCAAAGATGGCGTTGGGAATACCCTTGCCTGTCTCGACATCGGAAATGACACCGTGGAAGTAGGTGAATTCACCATCCTCGGGCATGTCTTGGACGACGCTGTCGCCGAGTTCGCGGAAGGGTGTCTCGGGAGACCAGAAGGGGCCGAGGATGGCGGAGGATGTACCAGTCTTGCCGTCGGCGGTAGTGACAGTGTGGTTGATTTCATCGACGAGGCTGAGATGCATGTTAGTGATGGTTTTGTTTATCTGAGGAATTGTATGACGTACGACTCAATGCCTAGAATGTCGCAGAGGCGCCATGCCTCATTGCGGTTTTTCCTGTAGGCCTGACCAATAGAGTTGATATAGTTGACACCAATGATCCATTCTTCTTGAGTGAGCTCGACTTCTCTGCAGAAGTCGTGCATGTGACGGATGAGGGAACTGAGGATCTCTCGATTGCGGGGAGTGGTCTCGGGGCTCATGAGATCGATGACATGTTGTGTAAAGTTGGGGTCGAACTTGGACTGTCCATTGGCAACGCCGTTGGTCTTTGTGCCATTGGTGCCGTTGGCGGTACCATTTGCTCCGTTGGTAGTCATTGTGGAGTAGGATGAATAAAGAAGAACGTTCAAGTCTGGGGTATCTATGTAATGGAGAGTGTAGAATAAAGAAGAACGTTCAAGTCTGGGGTATCTAATGGAGAGTGTAGAATAAAGAAGAAACGGCTTTGGAGGTGAATGGAGATGGTCGAGATTATAAATATGAATAGAAATTGGCGTTTGCCGTTATTGTAGCCGGGGATGGATCAAGTGGGGGATGGAGGGGGCGGGGCCGTAGCTCCAAGGGCGAAAAAAGAACGGTAGCGGCAATTCGAATCGGCTACCCACGTCAGAGTGACAAATTGTAAATGCTGCTTTTTGATTGGTATAGATCTAGATACTCAGGAAATATTCTTATCCAAAGGTGCCGTCCTAAGTTGCCGATTCCTCAGCCATGGATCTTTGTTTCTCCAACTCTCTCCATTTCCTGGATGAACAGATTGCCGAACTTTGTTCCCGTTTTTGACTGTCATACGATTCGATTTAGCCGACCGCTTGCTTTGCTAAGTTTGCTTCCAGAAGTAAATTTCACGTTGATTGTTGATAAAAAACTACGGCAAATAAGCACGGCTACTAATTGCCCAGCGAAGGGGACATGAGAAGCTCAACCTCAACTTCAACCGAGATCACCTCAAGGTGCATCACGATAGAGAACATAAGGGCGATAATAATACCCACAGCCAAAACATTAGAATCTTCAAATTCGGTGCCAGGGTAGCTTGATCTGGGGATCGGCCCGGGGAAGTGGCAAATCACTCAAGGGTCCCGAAATTAGTTTGACATCTCAGCCTCACAAGAATCCACCCGGAAGTCTGGAACCATGGTAGGTTTTATTCCTATCAGGATTAACCTAGTAGATTTCTTTACCTTGTTGATGTTTGTGTTTGAGAAATGCGCTTCATCATGATAAGGTCTTTAAGTTGTTGTTGTTGTTGATGACATAACGGACATGTATTTGTTTTTCAGAAATCATCAGCTACCCTACTGCTTGCGAAGCCGCCGCCTGATTTCAAATAGAGTCAGGTGAAGGATTCATCTTACAGATCGATAAGTTTATATAATGTCAAGTTATGGTGGTCCAGGCCTAGGTATAAAAGTCTTCAAACTGAAGTATCTGTCATCTTTTATATTCATACGTCAAAATACAACCAGAATGAATAAGCGAGTCTCAACAATATAGACTCATTTCAACATTCAAAGCCTTAGGCGTTTTTTTTTTTAATTTAATCGTACTTGATTTTTGCTCCAACAATCTATTATATCTATGTCAAACGCAAGCTTTTGATCTCTCCAGGTGTTGAAGCTATTGTGGAGTCTTCGTGTTGAAACCTAATAACTCAAAATACCCGCACCACATCAAATCACCCGGGTCATCATGTTCTTCCTAAAGCCCGTATTGGCCACACTGCCAATTCCAAAGGAAGGCACACTACGCATCATACGCAAAGGTGTAGCAAACCCAGCATAGCGTCTGACAACACTCATGCGCTCTCGAATCGTCATCCGAACCTGACGAGCATGAACGTCAAGACCCAGCAGATGAATCGGAGTGCTGACGATCTGAGACGCAGCTGGCATAAATAGTTGAGCCATCTTGAGTCTGGACTCATCCGACTTAAAGATGTTGGCAAAAGGGGTGATGGAAGCAAATGGGAATTCGGCCAGCCTGGGAGCAATCATGGTAGGCAGGTTGAACGAAGCGTAGATAGTCACAGCATCTCGGAGGGTGAACAGCACATAACTCAGCAGAGGCGTCGCAGTCCCACTAGCCATTCTAGAAAAGTAGGCGTCTTTGAATATGCACAGTCCAGAACTGACGGTCGTGGTAGCGGCGAACTTGGCGGCGGTAGAGCAAACAATCGAAGGGTCGAGGTCGTGTTGGATGGCGTTGAAAGAGTCGAATATGTTAGCGGTGGCGTAGGTTCCGAAGTAGACAAGGAAAGGGATGAAGAGCGAGGCGAAGGTGGCCTTGGGCTTGGCTGCCCATTTTCGCATCGAGGACATGACGGATGCACCGTTGAGGGCTTTATTGAAGACGATCCTATAAAACCAATGTTAGATAATTTCAATCAGGACAGAGAGAAAGCCTTGGCAACATAATAAACAATAATCGATCATCATGATCTATTTAACTGTATCTCGGAACTCACTTGTCAATTGCAGTCACCCATGGAGTAACCAAAGCAGAAGCGAATGCAGCAGCTGCAAGGTCAACAGCAAAATACTGCCATGTGCAGCGCTGCTGCTCCTTAACACTCATAAATTCAGTCATCTTGCTGGCTCAAAATCAAGATTGTTGCTTCACAATTGTTTGGAAAACTGTCAGTCGAATCGAGTTCAATTAGGTTCTAAATAATGACTCTTAAATATAGGTAGTTGTGACTCAAAGTACGGTGCAATAATCATACTGGCAGACTGCTTTGGCATTTTCAGCCCCTTAGTTACTCCTCTAGAATCAGGCCGTCATGATCCGAGATCAGAATGCAACGACAGGTGCGTGGCTCCTCAACAAAAGCATACAAGGCTGGCTTCGCAACGACTATCACGAAAACAATCGCCAATCAGTCTTTTCCAAAGCTCACTTTGTGGGTCAAATAATAGTGATATAGCCCTTGGTTGGCAGAGCAAGTGATTACGCTAATCTCGAGCCGTCTCGCGTCGGGTTAACCAGGAGTGCCATTGACTCACTGAGCTAAGCACTATTACGTGTCAGGCTTCGGCTACGCTCGGGATTCGGTGAACGAGATACAGATCCTCGATGTCGTTATTGCTTTGGTCACCTTGTAGACCGACTTTCTGGGCTGCTTATTCGGTATCTTGGCCGTAGAGCCTCCAGATCCTCCGCGTTTCCCCACGTTGTCGGCATAGGAAATGTTAACGCCCTATTACTGACCCCGGATACGGAAGTCTATAGGGGGCAGTGTTTCAAAACCCAATTTTTTGGTATTTTTAACGATAACTTATTAGAATAATACCGACCGTAAAGCCCTATTATAAGAGTTACGATAGACTATATTTTTCTTATAT
>JAJJWN010000604.1:0-24693 GCA_021655885.1 Fusarium abutilonis | reverse complement strand
CCCTTGTCCATCCCACCCCCCTCCTGGCCCTCCCGGTCCCCTAGTTCGCCAATACTCTACGGACCAGCATCGCAAGCCTACAAATGTCTACGCTGCCCCCCGACCATCGCAAAGGCGTGTCGCGAACCACTGGAAACACCGTCAACATGACTGTATCTCAGTCTTCAAAGGCCAAGCCGGCCTCTAGAGCCAGCAATGGCAAGCCAAAGTCCAAGACGCAGATGCACCGTCGCTCAAGAACAGGTACGTCCTTTGTATAAGTCAAAACTGAACTCTCAAGTACACAATGAAGCTAACTGACATTCTCTCTTCTTATACAGGATGCTACACTTGCCGCCTACGACGCAAGAAGTGCGATGAGGGAACTCCCATGTGCACAGCCTGCAAGCATCTCGGCTTGCAATGCGAGTACAAGCGACCCATGTGGTGGAGCAACAATGATATGCGCAGGAAACACAAAGAGGACATCAAGATGATCATCAAGCGCAAGAAGCTCTCTGAGAAGTCGTCGCACAACATCCAAAACTCAGTCACCAGCTCTCCTCCTGGCCTCACTCACTCTATTCCCACATCCGCCACCTTCACTGATCCTCTCGACCGCACAAGATCAGCTTCCATTGACTCTCAATTCCCAACCGCTTTCAACTTCAACAGCCCGCCCAGCGGTAACGAGTATGGATTTAGTGTGCCCATGCACCCCGAGCTCATGTTCGGTAGCTACTCGCCGTATGAGATCGACGTCAAGACTGAGCGACAGATGTTTGTCAATGATGTGCCTACAGTTCGCGAGTCGCACATCTCTACCTTTAGCACTTATCACACTCCTCCTCCTGCTGGTACAGTTCTGCCTCATGGTCCTTTGGACGGTGAGTGGACAGAGCAGATCTTTCAGGAGCGTAAGGAGTCTCTCTCAGAGGAGACATTGAACTGCAACTTCTTTGACTTTTCGCATGGTCCTTCTTCAGAGTCCACACAAGTCCAGATTGAGCTTGACGAGAACGACCAGCGCCTATTGGATCACTTTATCCAATATGTTCTGCCAACAATCTTCCCGATTCTTGAGTCCAACCAACATTGCTCAGTCAGCTCTGACCTGATCCTCCCTGCTCTTCAATCCAACAGCGCCTACCTGCACTGCTGTCTCAGCGTGGCCGCTCAGCACCTCAAGTCTCATGCCAATGCCAATGCCTCGACTGAGGAAATTGACAATGACATCATGCGCCACCGCTATGCTACAATCTGGGCCCTCTGCGAGGCGCTTAAGAAGGATGAGAACCACCAGCAGATTCTTGAGGCCACTCTAGGCCTCATCTTCTTCCAGTCTGTCGTCGGCCGATTTGACGATGGTCTGCTGGATATCCCATGGCACCAGCATTTCCAGGCTGCCATCAGCCTTGTACAGAAGCTTGACCTCCCCGGGATTGTCTCTGATCCTACCAGAGCTTCAATGCAGACTCCTTTCAACATGTCACTCTCCTCATGGATTGACATTCTTGGTGCTACCATGAAGGGTCGCTCACCAACATTTGCTCACACCTATCGCGAGAAGCACCTTTCTCAGATCAACCCCAGCCTTGGATTGCGCGAGCTTATGGGCTGTGATGATCGGGTCATGTATCTCATCTCTGAGATTGCCTGCCTCGAGTCTCTCAAGAAGGATGGCATGGATGACTTTACACTGTGCCAGCATGTCTCTGCCCTCGGTGAGCAAATCAGCTTGACTGAGATGGGCGATGCAGGCCCCAAGATGCCCTTCAATGCCAACGGTAGCCTCTCACCCAAGCAGCTTTCCAAGAACATGACCATGGCTTTCCGCATCGCTGCACGCATCTTCCTCTGCAGCTTGGTTCCTGGATTCAGCCCCAAGCAACCTTCTCCAATGGGATTGGTTGAGAAGCTTACCAACGTGCTTCAACACATCCCCTCGGGCCCCAATGGGTTTGACCGCAACCTTGCTTGGGTCTACCTCATTGGTGGTTCCATCAGCGTCCCTGGTAGCTCGTTCCGAGGCTTCTTCGAGGACCGCCTCGCTCAGCTTGGTGATTCTGCCAGGTTCGGCACCATGGGACGTGTAGCCACCCTCTTGCACGAGGTGTGGATTCAGAATGCTAGTCTTCCGGGCGCAAACACACCTGGGTCTACGGCGTCGGAGATGGCCCAGCCGCACATCCACTGGCGGGATATCATGGAGTCGAAGGGATGGGACTTTTTGTTGATCTGAACACTGCTTCTAGCGAACCTTCTTGGCTGGTCTTTGAAGGGTAGTAGGAGCGTGTTGGGCGACACCAATCAGTTCTATTCTAACCTTCTCTTCAACAACATGAGCGGCCAAGGACCATCTTTTCAGGCAAAGCAGGCATTTGCCAGCCGCCGAGACCAGGATTTGAAGTTTTACTTTCATATCCTTTACGAGACTATCGTTCTTTCTTCTCTTGTCCGAAAGGACTCTTTTCCTTTTTACTTTTTTCTTTTTACTTTTTTCTTTTTTCTTTTTTCTTTTTGTTTTACGTCTTTCATGTTCACTTCATATACCATGATACCTACTGGGATGGGTTACTAGAGGAAGCCGCAAGGCGTTTTGAGATGGAATTGTGAGTACAAAGAGCGACACTTGGACACACTACATCTCTGCACATTTCGATACATTTGGGTGGAGGGAACGAGGCGTTTAGGATATGCATGATGAGGAATGGAATGGAATGATTGGTTGGGGAAGCAGCATGAGAGCATGAGAAGAATCACGACCATATGCAGGAACAATGGGAACACTAGGGCAATAGGATGCCGTGTTATTTGTTAGTCTACTGGATGGAAAGGGCCGAGTATTACCACAAGACTTGGAATCACTCGCTATTTGTTTTTTGTTCATCATCATGATACCAGGCGGGCAATGGTAAAACACGGCGCAAGGCAGGACTCGAGAGAGAGAAGAGAGGATCTGGGAAGCTGTGTATGGGCAAGCTCCCATGAGAGAAGAAGGAATGGTATACAGGATATCCCTCACCTAGCTAAGCTAAGGTAGAGCAAGAAAGAAAGCAAGCATGCACAGTTGCTGCATCGAAAGTACATATCATCTCCTCATGATGTGATGCTACCCGAATATTACCGCCTATCAGAAGAAACATGAAAGCAGAAGAGATAAGATGGACGAGAACAAACCCTTGCCAAATAATAAGTCATGTCACACCACAAATCAAATCTCATCTGGGTACTTTTACGATGTGTGGCTGCATGATTCTCAAAGCGGAGAGCAGCTCCGAGAGCCATTAACCAGGATGATTTTAATACCTCTGCTTACATTCCATAAAATCCTTGCCCTGGTAGTTCGGTATGTAAGCATCACCACACCACGAAGAGTCGGAGAGAGATGAAGGTTTTCTTTCTGCGGGGGAGAGAATATCTACAGGGTCTTTATGCAGCGAGTGTGTGTATGCGTGTGTGGACTGACAGTAGAGATAGAGGGAGAGAGAACAGATCTAGAGGTGGTGAGAAATTGAGGCCTTGTACTTGCAGCGGATGCAGAGAATGTTAACCCGAATGCTATATATGCTATGTATGCTATGCTATGTCATGCAAATGTAGTACGAGGGTAAATTGAGTGTGGCCAAAAAGTCAATTAACATCAGGCGAGGATCTAAGAGGTGGGAACCAACACAGCAGTGCATCAACTGCCGAGTACCGAGTTAAACTACGTATCTTTTTCTCAACAAGTCGGTCTGAGTTGTAATAGAAGCGAATACGCCTGGGACAGACAGTGCGTGAAGTAATTGGATCTCACGACTTACACGCCCTTGACCGCAGTGAAGCGGAAGACGTGGACTTTTTGCCTATTAAAAAAAAGGTAAAATCTAGATGCGTTTCTGTGCGTGTGACCAGGGGGTGGTTTAGTCTGGCGAATATACGACAGGGGATGGATGATCAGGCAAATTCAAGACATGGGGTGTATGAGACGAGTCAAGCTGTGGACGATATAATGGGGTTATAGTGAAGAGTTTTTATTATAACAGAGGCGTGTATTATTTGAGTTGCTGTGTTCAGTTACAGAGACAAAGAACGTAGGTGCTTTGTTCTGAACTAAATCATTGGCTTACACTCCAAACTCATCAGGTGTTTGTTCAAACTTTTCCTCAAACCTCGGACGAGAAACGAAAGAGAGGCAGCCTATATCGGAACAATCATTGAAGCCTAAATAACTCATTTATCAGCAGAGATTCCTAGAATCTTGTAACAAAGGCCATCTAAGTCGTGACCATCTTGTTGAACCTCTCTTATTGGATCTCATCCACCGACTGTCAAAAATACTACGCGCCCAAGTTAGGCGCTTGGTTATAGCGGTTCATGCCCGAAACAAGCCCCCCCTCCCCCACAGCCAAACCTTTACTGGCCTTTAGCGTCTAGATTCTATTATTTCTGGTTCCCCACAACCAATCAACGATCATCTTTGGCCGCGCGCCAATACAATATAGATCTCTCATCGTCTCAACCATGGCAACACTATCGCCAAACAATCTGGCAATGATGACCCCATACTCATCAGATCTAGTAGTTCTAGTTCTAAGGCTATGGCCATGAACGTGAGTACCAGCACAGCCTCGTCCCAGCGCGTGTCGAGTGACAGGCCCTGGGACTTGTCAGTGACTGGCTCTCGGCCTCTGTATCAACCGCCCAGGCATCCATCTTCAGTCCGACATTGATGAATCGTTCCTTGTAAAGGCGGCAAAGAATGACAATGGAGAGACACATGCTTCTTGGCTTTGGCCTTGTTGTAGGTGACCCCATAGTTTGAATCATGAGCTTTGTCTACCCTTGTTCTCCCTCCCTCCCTTCTTCTTCTGTTCTCTGTCTGTATTTACTGTTCTGCTACTATTGTTCTTGAACAAACAAGACGCTTGTTCATTCTAACTCAAACTCTCTCTTTCATCTCTGTCACTCACGCTGGTTGTGTCTGACTTGGCAAACTTCATCACCGTCCAACTTAACTCTTTACAAGTTCACTACTTTACCCAAAAGCTCTATGCAACAAGACCAACAACTCTCACATTACGTCCCAACCAACATCCTCTCACACATCCACTAACCATGCCCTTGGCTCGACTTCCTATACCCTTACGGGTCCTCCTCCTTACAGCCCTCTGCGCCTCAACAACCTCAGCATTACCCGCCAGCCATATCTTTTCCCGCGCCGATACCTGCAAGTCTGATCAGACATCATGCAATAGCGATCTCGCCAACTTTTGCTGTCCCAAGGACAACTCATGCAGACTCCTCGCCGGACAGACTACAGCTGTATGCTGTCCTGAGGGCGAGACTTGCAATACAATCCAACCAATTACCTGCGATATCCGGGGTCAAGACCAGAAAAGGTTTCCCAATGCTCCTGTTAAGACAATAGTCTTTAATGTCGAGTTGCAAAAGTGTGGTGGGAGATGCTGTCCCTTTGGATATTCGTGTGAAGGCGAGCAGTGTGTTCTTGACAAGGACCAGTCTGAGCCCCCAGAGGGCGCAGAGCTTCCTAATGAGACTTCGACTGCTGTGCCCAGCGCAATAACTACAGCTACTGAAGCCATAGAGACCATCTCTATCAGTGCTGCTCCTACATCAAGTTCTGAGCCTACCGAAGCAGCTGGTGCCGGTTCTGAATCCAGCACCGACTCTGAGTCGAATACAGAGGAGGACTCCAAGTCTACTGACGAGTCAGGCCCTGCCACAACCTCCATCATTGGAGGTGTTGTCGGCGGCTGCATAATCCTTCTCATAATCGGTATTGTTGTCTTCCTCTATGTCCGCCGTCAGAAGAAGCACGAAAAGACAGCAGGTTCAGAAAAGGGCAGCCACATCTACGGCTATGGTCGTCGTTCCAACAGCGACGCCTCGTTTGGCAACATCATCTCCGAACCCATTAGCCAACCCAACTCGTACCGTGCAGACTTCATCCTCAAGACACCTTCTACTCAACGCTCAAGCATTATGCCTGAGCGTCAGCTGAGCAACGCGAGCAATCGCCTTCAAGCCCCCCCTCCTCGCATCCGCATCTCCATCCCCAACCCCTTCGACTCACCTAACCCGTCTCCCAACGCCGCCCAGCCCAGCCCCGGAGACGACGATGAGTCTATCCGCCGTGGAAACGTCCGCCTCCCACCTATTCGCGCCATGAAGGCCTCGTCATACTACAGTCGGAGACCCGCTACCCCTGAGCTCCAACGTGAGCCGAGCAGCGAGAACATCAACGTCTTTGCGGACCCGAGCACTGTAAAACCTCGTCCGCTGACACGCGCCACAACGTTTACAGATCTAATGGACGAGGCTGACCTTGGCGCTGTGCGGCGAGGGAAGCCTTATGTGCCTGGAACAACACCCAGGATCTAACACTCACTCATCATTTCCTTATAAATTGTATCACAATCATCCCTCTCACTTAATCCAGACCCACCACTGCTGCGCATGATGGAGTCCTCTTGTTATGTACATTCATACATACATAAATCGATATCACACTAGAATTGGTGCTGAAGCATGGAGGGAATCGCTGTCGTTTATACCCTGGGCTTCTTTGACTAGACCCAACTGCCGTTTCTTCTTGATTTTTTGGATAGTTTATAGCTTTGCTTTGTTTTAATGTATGCTTTTTAAAAGGAAGAATTCTAGATTAGTTTTTGAAATGATATGCGAATATTTATTCATTCAATTTCTTGGGTATGCCACTGTGATAAGCTTAGGTTGGACTTATGTTAAAACTATCATGACACTGGATCAACAGCATGTATATGTTTCTTAGTATTGTATCCAAGCTTATACTCGAAATCAAGATCCTGCAAAAATGACCACAAGGTTTCAACCTCCCTTCCCTGCCCGTCGATATATCAAGGCTTTTTGCTGACTCCAACGCTCCCATAATCATGATAGAACACGCTATGCCAACCCATTTACACAAGACAGAAAAACCTAACGAGTGAACAAACAGTAAGATCCGCGAGGACCAGTACGCAAACAAAGGAAAATGAAGTACAAGAAACATGGATGTAGCGATTGGGTATGTATGTGTGTGCGTGTTCAGATATCCCAAGATTTGCCCCATGACGCCAGAACCTGGCTATTACCTCCCCATCCTTATTGATATGGTCAAACTGTATGTGCATGTATCCTCACATGACAATGCATTTCCTATCCTTCTCTTTCTCCTTTTCTCTAGAGGCGGTCGAGATGTCTGTCCAGCCGGCGCTGCTCGCGGCATCTGCCGCCTTCTTCTTCTTTTTGGACTTTGCTGTCCAACCACGCTTCTTGGCATCCTTGATGTTCTTAGCAGCACTTCGCTCAGCTCGACTTGGCCGGCGGTTCACCGTTGGAGATGTCCTGGTGACCGAAATCGGAGGAGCATTTAGCCAGGCAGGCAGTTGCTGACCGGGAAGCGGTACTGGTTGGGGCGGGTTGCCTCCGTGGGATGAGGCAATACTATAGATGGTTTCTAGGCGCTCGACTGTCGGCCGTTGACCAGACCCATGGACTGGACGTGGGTGTCGAGGAATTGGCGCCAACAGGGGAGGTTCATTTCGCCGGCCAGATATTTGTCGGCTTGGAGCATCGAAGGCGCCTGACACGCCCTTGGGAGTGCTGATAATGAGAGGTTGATCAATTTCAGGATGGGTGAAGCTCGACGACCCTGCAGATAATGAGCTGGGCAGTGAATGTGACATGTATGAATTACTGTCGGAACTCCCGACGGGCCTTCGTGGTACCTGGAAGCCTCCGGAGAGGCGTCTTGGGTTGCCCTGGCTAACTCTCTTGCTGAGGCTTGCAAGCTGACTGGAGCTTGGCAGAGGCGGCAGTACCGATATCGACTCATCCGAGGCCGGCTGTTCAGTAGGTGCGGATGTAGGAAACGGGAACCCATCAGTTGGGTTAACGGGCTGATCGGCCTCGGGCCGGGGACCATGAGGCCAAGTTTGAGCGTTTGATAACCGCCTCACTCTTGGCACGGAGTCTAAGCCAGGTTGGGCCATAGAATCGGTCGCCGATGGCACTTGTGATGTCGGGCTGAGATGATCCTGGGCTGGAATATCTGCCTGTGGCGGCGACGGCGACGGATCGACATTCGAGAAATTGATGGGAACTGTTACTGCCCTGGATGTAGTAGGCGAGACACCTGATGAGATCGACGCATTTCGTGGGTTAGCCTCAGAAGCAGTCTCAGTAGCTTGAGCTGCTGGTTGCTGTGGCGAATCAGGGGGAGTAACGCTGTACAGATCAACTTCATCTTGCTGAGGCGAGGGGCTTGATCTAGACTGGGTTGCATCATTAGCCTGAGGTCGGCTTGTGGTGCTCGAGTCGTTCAATACAGGTTGAGTCGGCAGTCCCTGCAGTGAGCTATCCGTGTTCTGCCCAATTTTCGAGTCGATAGGGTCTGAGTTTCCGCTGTTCTGGCCGGATGAGACCTGCGAGTGCTGATTTGGCAAGGCTGGTACGGGAGGAACAGCTGCAGCATGAAGATCTAGAGGAGCAACAGAGGGACCACGCATGAAAGCTGGCAGGTCTGGTCCTGGATCTTCTTTTTGATATGGCGGTGGAGGAGGTACCCAGTTGTCAGCATCACTCTCGTGCGGATGCTCCCGTCGACCATCGGCACGGCGATATTCAATGCGTCGTCCATCTGCTGTTCGAGGATGAAGAGATCTATCGACAGCGGCAGCCGTCGCAGCACGTCGCAGTGTAGTCTGAGAGCGAGGGCTGGCATGAGAATACGGAGCGTCTAGTGCTTCCATCTCCTCGATCGAAGCCACATCTGCATCGTCGCCATCGTTTTCAGGCTCGGTTGCCCGTCGATTTGTCAATTGAGTGGGACGCTGGCCAATTCGTCGCGGTAGCAACGGATCGTCATCGTCGTTACTATTGTCTCGATTTCGCGGCAACCGTGGAACAGTTGGTACATCAAGGGTCGCATGACTGCGCGAAGCAGATGTAGCAGCTCGAAGCAGAGAGGAGCCACCACGGCTGCCTCGCCTTTGAGCAACAGTCCGGCGTCGAACAATAGCGACTTCGGTCGCAAGGTCACGCTGTTCTTCTTCCAACACTTCGGGGTTATCTGTGCCGACTTCAATCGTGACTTCAGACTTTATTCCATCACAAATGCCGTAGTCAAAGTCCAAAAGGGTAACCCGGCCTCCATCGACGAAATCCATATCTTCTTCCTCAGTGACCAACATTGGTGGGCCAACTCCCCTGGCGGCGATCACTAGGCGCTCTTGAGAAGATGTGCTACCATATTCTGCAACCCACTTGACAGTCCTGATGTCCGAAACCTCGGCGACCTTGAAGCCTGAGACGAAAGTATTCCTCAATTTGTCACAGAGGAGTTGCCACTGAGGTACTCTGCCACCCTCTGTGTCCTTTGCAAGAGTAGATGGCCGTCGAGAAGTACCACTACGGTCACTATTTTGCCTACCGAGACCGGAAGATGATCCGTCGTTTGATGGCGATGAGCTGTCTGGAACAGCATCTAGGTCCTCAGGTACGCCGTAAATCCAAACCTCCTTCCCCTGGAACCCGGCTGACACAAGTTCGCCTCGATATGTCGTGGCAGGAAGCGTAGAGGGGATAAGTTTGGCCTGTGAAGAAGCACTTGGCACGGGGCCAGTAAAGTATGTAGTACCATTCCTGAGGTCATCAATCCGAACGGCTCGAAACGTTTCAAAGCTCCGGTCGTACGTAAAAGTCCAGCTTGCCTCTTCTTCATTGCCATCCTGGAGCAGTACAGCGTGGCTGCAGTCTCGACTCGTATTAGGAAACAAAATCGATGTCGTCCACAGAGGGCTCAGGTTATCTTCACCCATATGAGGGCCTGGATCGTAGTAAGGGGCTGTGATAATGACGGTGCTAGGCGACGTAGAATGAAAAGTAGTTCCAAGAATCTGAGTCCCATCAAAGGAGAAGGATAGAGCATCGACGCCATCGCATTTAACAGCTCTTCGATCAGTGGCCAAAGCATCAGGTCTTAAAGATGAGACTTCAATGCCACCTTCATAGGCTGCTGCCAAAACAGACCCACAGGGCGACAAAGCAATCGCTCGAGGAGTATTGTCGACAATTATAGACCGAGTTCTACGGGGCGGGCTTTGTTCCAAATTATAGAGGTCAACTTGCATCTCAGTAGACAAAACCGCCAAGAGGGTTCCTTTATCGTTGATGCAAGCCGCGACAGGTCGACGAAGAATCTTGAACTCCCTCTTCACTTCAAGACTTGGCCCCCTCAGATCAATCACATAGACTCTCCCCGAATTGTAGGCCAGAAGATGATGTCCTCTCGGGGAGGCGCTGTATTGCATACCCTCGCCTCCAGGACATGATGAAGAGCTGATGGATGTTGAAACGAGTTTGAATGTAGTTTCTTTCGGTCGTAAGTATGCCTCGAAGAGATTCCGCTTAATTTCTCGGGCAAAAAGCCGACGGAATTCGGGGAGCCTGTCATCGTCGGACGGAGGGAGCGTAGGATGGCTCGCTGCATATGAAGGACATCTTGATAGTTGGTGAAGGTAGAGGTGTGCTCGTTGGGAGACGGCTCTCCACTTGCGGTTGAGGAGTACAAGAGATGCGAAGCCGTTAGGGTCGGTGAGTCGGAGGATCCTAAATGGAGCCGCAAACGTTAGCACATGATAGGGGAAACGGACGAGGAATGGATTTAGAGGAACGGCGTCTTGTCATTCGTTTGGAGACTTGTAGTTTTGATTGCGCACAGTCGCAGATTGGCAGTTACAAACAGATTCTACTCACTGTTCAATAATCTCGTCGGGAAGGCTATCAAAAGGAGGAGTTGGAGAGATGGGCATCTTCTCGATACTGGAGCGACGGACGTCGGTTGCCGACGCGTCGTCCATGACGCTCTGTCGCTCTACGGCGGAAGGCCAGCGAGCATATCAGATTCAAAGTGAATGAATCGCGATGGATGCTGGCTGGGATATAGAGCGGAAAGTATCGAGTCGTGACCGTGTCTTTGTTGGTTGGATTGGATTGGATCGAATAGAATTGGTTGATGAGTGTCTGGCACCAGGTGTCGTGTGTGTGGCTGAGGCTTCTCAGCTCAGCTCGGGTCTTTTTCGCACGCTGGGGTCGTGTAAGCACTAGAGGGACTTTGACTGCACAGAACAAATCGCGATGAGATGCAAGAAGGAATTTGGAAGAAAACTGGTTATGGATTTTGATAGATACGTAATTGTGTAAAGATAAGAAAGGACAAATAGCAGCATACTTTCTTGGATGATCGGCATCCCACTCAAGGTCAAACCATCAGCCCAGCCTGTTATTAGGTAGCTTCTTATCCCCTTAGAACATCTAAAGATGTACTATGTAGGTATCATCGCGCACAAGCGCGTTAACGTGTTCTTTCGTATAGAGCTAGAAGTGATCAAAACAAGTAAACAACAAGTTTGAGATCTTTGAGTCTGATCTAGTAACCCCACGAATATAGTACAGGGTTTATCTTGATTGGACGCTGATGGCGAGATGGAGACGATTCATGTTCCCCTCCCTTTCCATTTCCCTTCATGAGTCTCTCCTTCTTGATTATGATGGAATCTTGTTTGACTTTATAAGTTGTCTCTGTAAGAATGAGGTTGTCGCAAAAGTGTTTTCAAACCCAACACAGCCTAATGAGTGCTGACATGATGAAGATGTCAGACAACAAGTTGGGGACCTAACGTTAGCACTCAACGGCTGAATATGCACATGTGCCCAGAACAGACGGGAAATATGTCGGGGATGGATAGGTAGTGAAACCCCAAAATGATGGTGGGACACCAACGTGAGGCATACAATGATTTAAAGTACATATGGTATAAAATAACTCGAAGACAGTCAGAATGAACGAATAGATCAACCAGGCACTAGTTGACTTTGCTGGGCATCATATTGACAATGTATTCTCTGGTGACGTCTAATGTTTGTATCCCTCAACAAGCGACTCGAGTGTTTGTTTGTGTTGCTATTCCCATGTAACCCTAGGCAAAAGAATCAAAGGGTCACACCCAACGAGAACGCCGCTGTTGGGTCCTCTTCTTTGCATGCCGAGGTGGCGTTTTGCGACATGTCACTCACTGTCTCACGCTCAAGGGTCGAGTTTCGAGCCAAGACAGCCACCGAGCTACTGACCACAGAC
This sequence comes from Fusarium abutilonis, assembly GCA_021655885.1. Lineage (NCBI taxonomy): Eukaryota > Fungi > Ascomycota > Sordariomycetes > Hypocreales > Nectriaceae > Fusarium > Fusarium abutilonis. Next base: position 12,551 of record JAJJWN010000604.1, on the reverse strand, counting down.
TGTTCTCCCTTGTGTACGTAAATTAGATGCGTAGTACATACACTAGCATAGCTCAAATAGAGAGCTTTCAACTCTTTCACGATAGGGCTGCACTTGTTGGTTCGAAACAGACTCATGAATGCGCCAACCGAACCGAGGCGATAGACACTTGCATATTTTGTTGGTTTAAGTTTGCTGCTCATCACGCGATTTTGCCGTATAGCCGCTCAATACAAGTTCCTTTGTTCTTTTCTTTTCTGATGTAACCCAGCTGCTGTCGCTACCCAGGCGAGGCCAGCTATTATTAGATCGAGGCTTGCACAACCACAAGCTCAACCCCGTACACGTCAGGGTTTGTGCTTCATTCCGACGCCATGCATCACATTTCAATAAAGAGATGTTCATTTTTCATCCGCAAGGCTTGGTATCTGCAGTGCCCACGGCTAATTACCCTTGGTATTGGTGAAGAGAGATGGTAATTTTATGCTTGGTATGTGATAGACCGAGTTCCGCGCCACTCATACTGTTGTTTGTTCAGTGGATTGACAAATCTTTACCGAGGTATGCAGATTTGCCGATAGACCGAACAAGACCTTCTGTGGATCGTAGAGGCTTCAAGTTGCAAGTCTTGCAGTTTAGCTACCTACCTATCTATCTATGCATACATAGGTATGCGGAATTTATCTGTTAGCCGTTTCATTTCGGCGTACAAGTGGGAAGTATGTATCAAACTCTCATACCTGGCCATGCCATGCTTACTCCCACTTAAGCTGCGCGAGAAATTGCACTATCTAATAATAGAGTACCTACGGACATAATACGGATCTTTCTTCAGCCTCGTAATTCAGCACAGAGAATACGACGGCTTTAAGCACACGTGTAACGGGGTTTCAAGGGCACGGCCCGCGACTAAATCGAATTAACCGCGAACTCTAAATCATCCTCTCGATCAGTTCTCTTCCACAAGCCAGACACTTATCTCTATAAACTGTTTTTTTTTGCCGAGCAAGGACCTCTTGAGATTTATTCAAACAGAGAGAGAAAAAGAACCCAACCCTGTCCCGCATCCGAGGGAAAGGAGCATGTCATCTTGCTTCATGAAGCTTGGCACCATGTGGAAATGATATCGAAAACTAGCTTAAAGATCGGTTGCGGGGTTTGCTCAGACGATGTGGAACTCGTAGTCTACAGAAAAGGAAAGATTTTCAGTAGCTTTATGACTTTATTGATGTAACTCAAACGGAGTTATCTCTGTCATTGTGGAGTTTTCCCACGATTGAGTAGCTTGCGAACTTTTTTTAATCTTCGACTTGATTAACAATGACGAGGTGCTCCATTTGCAACCAGGAAAGCCCTTGGACATATGAATATATCATGTAATGTATATACATCACTTGTTGGCTGGTCCCTGAGCTGCTTCGAGGTCTTTCTTCTAATCTATTGGATAAACTACCAGCCCCTGGATTATGTTGATGGAGCTGACCAGTAACGAAGGTCATTGTTACGTTAAAGCTTATGACCCTGCTCGCCTTCCCCCCTCCCCCCCGTGCGATGACCATGCCGAGAGCCATACCACGACTCAATCGTCGTTGGTGGTTGTGTTTTCATCGTTTTAGTGATACTCTAGTCCGAGTAGCTGAGCCCCATTACCAGGCCAAGGCGTGAGGTTATCAGCCAAGCCGGTAGTACGGGAGCTCGCGAGTCAGTTACATCATCATAATGATAATAATTAATACTCAACATTCTATCACGATCTCACGGTCCCTATAAACCTAGGACCACGAGTCGATCTGGGGCTTTAGGCATGGGGAAAGTGAGTGGGCCAGATGTCATTTCCGTAGCGTCGTGTTCAAGGCAAATTGCCAGGCTGAACTACAAGGGAAAGATCTCAATAAGTCTATTGATCCAAGAAGCTGCCTAGCTGTTGATTGTAGTGGGATAAGCCGGTAGGGCTTTTCTTGTAATGAGACTAAAAAGATTAGCACTGGAGTTAACCTGAGCCCACACTTTGTAACCTGACGTCTAGTAAAGAGATCGACAACGTCGGAATAGCAAAACAACGCTATCTCAAGCCGATCTCTTCTGGAAGCTCATATTGATGATCTTCAGGCATCCAAGATTTAGTCCTCCTAGTTGCAGTGACATTGACGCTAAGCCTGGAGAGTGGGAACTTGGTCACGTAGTCACGCTTCATTACCGTTTGACAAACTAAACATGGATATACCTAGTTCACAAGCCATGCGTACGATACTTACTAACAAATTTGCAGTGGCCATTTGAAGTGAATCAATTACCTAGTTGTTTAGCGGTGACATATGCAGCCATTGCATGCTGATGGAAGAAAACATCCGTCAACGGTCATTTTCTCTTTACAAGCCCGGCGTGGTTTTAGCAAATGACTCAATCTCTCTGAAAGACGACCTATCAAACGTGTGGTAACACATTCATTAACTAGAGTGACTCACTCCTCAGTTGCCAAGAAAGATAGAGTACACGCTTGGGTGAATTCACGATAGATGTTGTCTCTTTTCTCGGCGATCGGATAGGGGATCACGACGGTATTTTCCCACGGACGATCTGAGCTGCCGAGAAGCCTGAGGCACCCGTGTTATTTCCCAGGTTGCCAAACCCGCGTTGTACTTACTGGCCGACGTCTTTTTCAGTTTGGTCTTCTAATCTCTCTTGGCGGCACGCAACTTGCGCCATGAAAGTAACCAAGCATGTCAACTCCCTCGTACAGGCTGCTGCCTCTGAAACCTCATGTGCAGGCCCTGCAGCAGGACGCAACGACCGAAGTGTTGACTCTCTTTCCCGCTGAGAAAAGAAAGGGTTTAATGAGCTATGGCTTTCCTGAATCATGTCAGAGACTGTGTGAGGCACTGCTACAAGATTTGGTATTGTCATTTCCCTTTCTATCTCTACTATCCACCATCATCAGCTACCCTTTTCGAGAGCCTGTGCTAACAATTGTCAGGCTAAGGATCTCGAATCTTGGGCATTGAGTTTTGGAATGGCTGTCAAAGATCTCAAGAGGCCTGAGATTAGTCCGCAGGCTTTCCGTCTTGAAAAGGGCAATTCTTCCTCGTTGCTCAAGGGGTATACAGCAATTGTCGTAGCCCTCGGAAACACCAATTACGACGTTGAGCTCATCTCTGGAGACAAAAAGTCGTCGCAGGTCGAGACTTGGGAACCAAATTATGCGCTCCACCTCCGTGAAACAGGACTCAAAGCCAAGGGAGGGCACATAAGGTTCCTTTATATCCCCCTTCATCTGGAACCGATATCAAAATCATCATAGTCGATGGCTCCTATTTCATGATGTGTATCATGTCATGATCCATATTCGAGCTGGAGGTGGCGGCGCTCCCGCTGCTGCTGCCGCTTTTGGTTCCCTTCGTAGGGCCCTTGGCGAGACTCTTCTCAATCTGCTTTTGGCTGTCTATTTGTGAGTCCAAGAGTAAACAAGTGAAGAGAGCAGTCTTATCACCTACCTAACTTTTCCATCAAAAACTCCATGGACGAGGTTTGGTATTCTGAGTGGCTCCGAGGGTAGTGCGGTCGTCGGACGATGTGCAGCGGCCGCCTCCTCGCGCAGGAGGGGGAAACATTCGCTAGTAAAATGCTGGCTAAAGGTGAAAAAGGAGTTGACTAGGTTGCATGTTGTGAGGATGAGGATCTTGTATTGATAGACTGAGCGAGCATTCGAGAAAGCCTACCTCTTAATGGAAGCTCATACGCTCGCGCTCCTAGCACTTTAGCAAGTTCGTCACTGATTTTTATACTCTTGGGTAGTGCGAATCGTTTCGATCTGAGAGTATCGCTGCCTCCAGTGACGCACTTGGCCATAACAGCGTGCATGTCTTCTTTTGAAAGGCCGTGGCTGTAAGCTACCTGACAAGCTGCGACCATGACCATGGCGTGAAGTTGAGCTTCCCTCCCCTCAAAGTCTTTGGCAGAAGCAGCATAAGTCTCGAGGAGAGTGACCCAGTCCATGTCTCGCCGTGACCCGATGTGAGAGATTGTCAGGCGACTACGCAGACGTTGGATGTCCTCTGGTGTTGAGGGGCTGTTATTGTCCCAATCCTCGTCACCTTGAGGAAGCTTCTTCATCCAGTTCTTGACCCATTTCTTAAGACTCTCCAGGCCCCTTCTTCGGGCAGGCTTTTGGGGTATCGGTTTGCCAGGGTCTTCAGCAATAAACTCGGCGGCGACACTTGGTGGTTGTGGAGGAGGGTTCATGGTGTACGATCCAGAAGGCTTCTAGATCCAGAAGCCCGGATGATAAGGTATCCATGGATGTCATAAAGAACCGCAGGTCGGGCTTCATCAAATTGTCAGCCGATGAGCGGGTTGGTCAGTCTATGTATATTGGGGGGCCTTGAGTCGGCAGCCGATTGTGCTGCCGATTGAGCCGCCGAATTTTTAGGACTTGAGCTCAGGAAGATTGCATCCGCCAGGGATCTCTACAGTACAATTGAGCCACACCTCAGCTCACTTCACGCCCTGGTGGTTCTTCGGCAGGCATCAGGAGTACAAGAGAGAGAAAAGTTGGGTCTGCCTCGATCTTTTCCAGGGTCCGTCAACAAAGAATTGCAAGCCATTGTGTCATTCCCGCTGAGAGGTGACAGTGGCGTTTGGTCATAGGCTCATGTGTGGTGCCCCTAATCGAATCGTCCAATGTCACGTCCTTTTGTTCAGCCTTGTAAGAGCATTCCATCTCCTATACATCTTCGGATGAGGGCCAATTGAGATCCTGATTTGCATATTTGTGCTCCTTTTCTGAGCTGGGGAATGTCATCCTCCCAGGTTGTTTCCGCAAATACATATGTCGGACCGGGATCTATGCAAATGCTGGACCAGGCGTTTTCATGATTGCGAAGGATTTTCTCAGCAACTCCAAGCCTCCAACAGGCCTTGGCCATCGGTCGATAGCGCACTATGCAAGACCAGCCTACCAGAACCGAGGAAAAGAACAAGGGAGAAGGGAAAACAAAAACGGTTTTTTTTTTTTTTTTTTGGGTCATCCGCAAGCTTACTGTGCCTGTAAGTCGATGGAGACCCGCAACCGGGGCAAAGGGAGCTGCGATTCCGTTGACTCCTCATAGATCCAAAAACTCGGACTAGCGAATAACATCGAGCCGGATTTAAACCTTAGATCTGCGGTGAGAAGCGCTTGTGGCCGGACTAGGGCCTCTGAACTGGAGCTGGCTAGACTGCTAGAGCCAAGGGAAATATGCAGGCTTGGAAAGGGCCAGAGGGCTTGTTTCAACGGCCTGACAAAAGGCTTGCGGCTGTAACTCGGGGTCTAGCGTTGTAGATCAAGTTTTCCAGGTCTCAGAATCCATCTATTGACTCGGAAGCCGCATCGTCATCATTTGAATATCCAAGACAGGCCAAGTTGCTAGACGTCTCCACATACTGGTGATTGACTGCCAATTCTTTGCAGGCTCTTTAGGTCTTGTTACGTTGCCAGGTGATGATCCTAACGGAATTAAACAGCATCAAAAGCAACGTGGGCATGGGTGGGTGTGGTGGGCTGCCTGATGGGAGGTGGGTTGAACAAGATAATACTATGTAAGCGAAGGAAGTAAACGAGGTGAGTTGTGGCTGTTCGATCTGATGTGGCTGTACGGATGCCTGTGGCTGACCAAGATAGTGGGGCTGAAGATAAGAAATACCGATGTCCTTATCGTTGCATTTACTGGAAGGTGCCCCTGAAAGGACAAAAAAGATTATGGACCCGCCCTTGCACAAAGTAAATGACAGATTGGACTTTGCTGTCGCAATTGAGTTCATGAACTTTACATCGTTGTCATTCCTTTGATATCATCATCATCATTGTATCCTTCTGTTACTACTCTCTTGAGTCCTTCAACTAGTACATCGCCCTATACCATTCGTTCGATGGCGGTTCGTTATAATGGACGGTGATCCGGCTGTCGATCCGGGGCTTGACTCCTTCAGCTTGGCCTTTCCTCTACCTTACCGCGTTGGCTTTATCGCGACTTTGGGTGAGTATAGAAACTCTATATTCTGATGCATCCTTCATTAACTAATAACGCTTGCAGCTGTTTGGGGTTGGGGGTTGAATCTCCATTGCCTCTATCTTTTCAACGTCGATGTTCCACAGCTTATTCGATACCCTGGCCGAGCATCGCCGCAACACATCCCGCATCATGGCTCGACATACCGCCTTGGGATAGTCCTTTCAGCATTATTCGCATTCTCAATCACCCTGTTTTGGTTGTTTACATGGGGTGTTCCTGAACGTGTCGTTGCCTACGGTTGGATGCCGTTAACATACCTCACGGCGCTGATTGCCTTGTTCGTGGTCCCGTTGAGAAATTTACCCAGTGGTGGAAGAAGGAGATTTCTCGCTACCCTGCGTCGCGTTAGCCTAGGAGGACTCGCTGAGGCACAAGACGGAAAATTCGGCGATATTTTGCTGGCTGATGTTCTGACATCATATGCCAAGGTCTTTGGAGACCTCTTCATCACTTTATGCATGTTCTTTTCAGCAGAAGGATCGTCTACGAAGCGACCCGATCGCAATTGTGGAGGAATAGTGCTTGTGCCGTTCATTATGGGGGTACCGAGTCTGATACGATTTCGACAATGTCTGATCGAATACTTTCGTGTGCGAAGGGCGCCGTATAGGGAGTCAACTGGATGGGGCGGTCAGCATCTGGCTAACGCGCTCAAATATTCAACAGCATTCCCAGTACTCATCACTAGTGCTTGGCAAAGGTCTGTGGAGGACCCCGAATCTAAGGCAGCTCTTCACAAGGCTTGGCTTGTTGCTGTCTTGGTCAATTCTCTCTACTCTTTTTATTGGGATGTGGCCAAGGATTGGGACATGACTCTTTTCTCCTCGAAGCAGGACCGTGAATCGCCTACTCATCCATTTGGACTGCGAGACCGCTTGGTTTTTAGGTCTCCTAACCTCTACTATTTGGTTATTGGCATGGATCTTATGTTGAGATGCACGTGGTCAATGAAGCTAAACAACCGCTTGGACAAGTTCAGTGATTTGGAGGGTGGTATTTTCCTCATCGAATTCCTTGAGGTGTTTCGGCGGTGGGTATGGATCTTCTTTCGTGTCGAGACGGAGTGGCTAAGAAACAACTCTACCGGCTTGGGCGTCGACGACATTCTGCTTGGAGACTATCAGGGAAAAGACGACGAGGATGATTGATGGCATCACCAAACTCGGCCAGAGAATAACGGCAACTAAATGGCTGTCTGCCTGAACGCCTCCAACCACGCGTATAGAATCGGGACTTCTAATGAGATGTTCGACCATGACTTTGGACCAAGGTTCAGCCGGAGCCAAAAGCTTTTTCATATCTCCATCTTCCTTGCTAAGTAACATTCCTATCCAAGGATCATGTTGGGTGCTCCAATACTCAAAATGATGGTTCGGCCGGCAAAGGCTTGAGATGCCACGAGACCATTCCCGGTAACTGGGAAAGTTTACACAAACATGGTTTTGACCTGAAGATCTCGGTATGATAAACCAACTGGATCGTCTCGCGTCTAGTTATCAGCTTTTCCCTTCCCGGACACATACACGAGTTGAGCATGTCCACTAAGTTGCACGAATCGGAACTCTACGAGAAATGACGATGCTTCCGGAAGACTCAGAAAACTGCGTTGAATCATGAAAGCTTATCCTCAGCGCATGTGATGGTGTTACCTGGCTTTGACAAATTTCTGCTCGACCGTCGCCAGTCTTTCTGTCAGTGGCCGTATGGTTTCAACGTCGATGACATTGTTCTGTCTGTGCAGCAAAGGTCGCCACGTCGAGATGCAATATTGTTGAGATCATCATCTGTTTGTGCCAAACAAAAGAGAAGGACGCGCCTTTCCCTTCTGAACTCCTTGCGAGGCGTGGGCGGTCTGTCTATTTCTTAGGGACTGGAATGTTGACCATGGCCTTGGCCAATATGTGTCGTCCGACTCACCGAGCCTAGACTCAAGCCTCCCGCCACGACCCGCCAAGTCCCAGGTGACTCCGGCAGGAGATGGGTGAATGCTAAAATTCCATAGGCTTGGTAGCCACCAATGGATTATGACGGCTCAAACTCATAATTGCTTAGACAAACCATAATGGAGTTGGACTTAAGCCCATGTGAAGTGCGGCTTTCCCTCTGTTTCGCTGTTAAACGTTTTAGTTTCTTGTGTCTCTTGCGGTTTCAGAAATATTCATCACCTTGAACGACATCGATTTTGCGCCCCCTAAACGAAAATATTGGTAGTTCTTTGACAGTATCAACTCGAAGATTACCTGTTGCCAAGGAAAAGGGAATCGTACACATTCGATTGGAAGCTCAGCTATTATTACTTGCGGAACCGCCATTGGCACGCCAGGGTTGCAAGCCGATATATGCTACATGCAGGGCCCTGACCCTGGGACATCCATCCCGACTAGCGACTTATAAGACGAGAAGAAATCAACCGAGAAGCACCTACGGCCTGTCACGATGACAAGTTGCACGCGCTCTATTAGCAACATAGAACTTGTGCTGCCACCGCAAAACGCCTACCTATACCGCAACAGGCCCCTGCCACTGCCTCCAACAACAGTGTCGAGAAACTCATCAAAAGCTAACCCACCTCCTCCGAGATTCAGTGCATTTCCCAAGATCACAGGGCCTGGAAATGATCCAAAGGCATTGCCTCAGTACCCTCCAGTGGTTGTGCCCAAGGTTTTGACACGACAGCGGGCATCACGTATGAGCATATCAGCGGCTAGTACTTTACGAGAACGGAGGTCGTCCCTAAAAATTCAACAAATCACTGGTCACAATATGGTTGCTGCCATTGACTGGACGTCGCCAAGTTCCCGACCAAAATATTGTCCTTCCATCTCCCCCGAATCAATCCGAGATGATTCGTCCAGTGGTTACAGTATATCGTTGGATGAACCCATTTTTGACGACGAGCCTACGCCACTCGCCGATTACCAGCCAAGATCTTCTGACAGCAGTATGCCTCCGCTGGAACCTGACTGCGATAGTGTATTGAGCAATCAAAGCTATACAGCCCCAGACTCCCCCAAAGCTACCAGGGCTTCTGTTTCGCTACATGTTGCTAAAACAAGACGCCTCAGTAGCACGACATGTACGACAGCAGCATTGGAAGATGTCACTGGCTTGGATGATTCGTTTAACGAAGCTGCCAATTGGCAGTCAGGACCGTCTTACAATCATTTTAGCGACCTCGAGACGGCGGATGAATATCATCGAATCGCTACCAGGCTAGCCAACAACGACAAGCGACAGTCGATGTATGGCGTCTCTTCCATGGCAAGTTCTCGTGCGTCTCTCAGTCGACGCCTCAGCGTGTCGGCACGGTCGCTATTCACACGAAAGAAGGACTCGGCTCTGTCAGCGACGTCTAGTCGAGCGTCTCTGACAGCCATCAATCATCCGACAAAGGGCCCTTATTCGCCTATAATCCCCCCTTCCGACGCAGCAAGCGTGATCTCGCCGCCTCGCAGCACTTTCGAGACGGATGATGACGACGATTTTGACGGCGAAGACGGCAGCGTGAGGGAGGTTATCAAGGACTTTTTTGCACGCAGAAGCGAGGAGCGCACGTCAATAGAGCTGGCAATGTCTCGCTCGGTGCCGCAAACCCAGGAGAAACCACAAGAGCCCGGGCCCTTGTCAAAGACAGGAGTGCAGGTCAGAGATCTGTTTTTGAACGCTCGCGACGGAGCGAGGTTAATCCAAGTCGCCAGAGGCGATAGAAGACGGACTCAACTCAAGACTCAGATCCATATCATTCCCGAGGAGGAAGTTGGACGCTAAGTAAGGAGCAGAATAATAGGGAAGGGGCATTTTCTGGGCAAAGTGCTGTTTAGTGTTGCATTTGAGCGTGGCGCGAGTGTCATATTGGACAAATTAGATATCCCCAAAATGTGCTTTGATTGATACAACACCTAGAATCAGATTATCTCTAATGGGAGTGAGGACTTTGATCAGATTATGAAAACTGTGGCTAGACTGGAGGTCTCACTCAATAAATCCAGTCATAGTCATACATGCATGCATCTTGTCATTATTCGACCCATGCCCAACCTGCAGATTAAGTCAATGTCAACTTACTCTTCTTCTATAACTATATTCCATCTCAGATCATTATTCTAAGTCTAAATCTTTATTTGCCGATTCGGTCCCACGCCGCCGACTGGTCCCTCTTCCGAAACCCGCCCCCGCAAATTCAGGTCCGCCCAGATCCGGAGCCGGAGCCGCTTCCAGACCGAGGCTGTACTTCGAATACCTCATCAGAAACCTCCCTAGTACTATCTTTCATCTCGAACCCCAACCCAGACCGCTAAAAAGGTAGCCCGTCAAGAAACACCATCCATCAGCTGGAAAACAAGTTTGGCGTCAGACTTGTTCTCTTAAGGTTGGGCGATTAGGGTTTGCTCTATTCTGATTGATCGCCATGATCCACGATACAGGGGCCTCAATCAATAGCGAGACCTCAGACAAAAGCGCAGAACACGAAAGCCACAGCATCACCGACGCTGACGACGTTGAGGCGCTACAGAAAGGAATTCGTGAGGCTGCTAAGGAGGAGCTGATCAACCACGGCGAGGCGTCGCTGTACTATGACTCTTTGACAATGTCTCCGCTGAATGTAATGTCTGCTGTGAGTCTTGTATTTTTGTTTACCTTGTTATCCGCAACTCGGTTTTTGGTGTTGAGCCTTTTATTCTCTCTCATTCAATGCGCCTACTATGCGATTCGACATACGCAGCCTGCAGTTTACTGACCAGTATCATATCTCGCAAGGCCGCTATTGCTCGCTTCCGCGCATATAAACCTCCTGCATTTCCATTATGGGATCGTCTACCGGTTCGCAGACGGGCGGCTGTCTTGATACTGCTCTATGCTGACCGCCGTGGTGATCTACGTGTGGTTATCACCATGCGTGCCGCAAGTCTGAGAAACTTTTCTGGCCATGCAGCCTTTCCCGGAGGCAAGGCCGATGATGCTGAAGAGACACCATGTAAGCTATCACCGCCAAGTATTGTCACAGACTGAGTGCTAACTTAGAACGTATAGTCCAAATCGCCCGCAGAGAAGCTTGGGAAGAGATTGGACTTCCAATGGATGATACCAAACTCCCTAAGCCCTTCCGCGTCGAGCATCTATGCTACCTGCCCCCTTCTCTAGCCCGAACACATCTCGTTGTGAGACCATGCGTTGCATTTCTCCATGCAGATCAGCGGACAGCAGGCGAACCGGTACCCACCGTGGAAGAAACCATGATCCCCAGATTAGACGCCCGCGAAGTCGCCGCCGTCTTCAGCGCACCTTTCTACAACTTCCTCCAAGCACACGACCTCCCCCCTGCGCCAGGTGAGACGCTCCCAGAGGGCCAGTGGTACGAGGGCTTCTGGCACTCGTACAAAGACCACCCGTGGCGGGTACACAACTTTTACGTGCCTGTCAACAACCAGAGCATCTCGAAGCCGCGGCTGGACAGCGCGCAGAGCCATCTGGTGGAAAAGTTGGAGAAGGACGAGGAGCCTGATGGCCGATTCAAGGTGTGGGGGATGACGGCACGTATATTGGTGGACGCGGCGAGGATTGCGTATGGACAGGAGCCTGATTTTGAGCATAATGACAATATCGGCGACGAAGCTATTATTGCCCATGCGGATAGCCTAGGAGACTTGGGGGATGTACCGGAGAAGAAGACTGAGCATGGCGAGGGGGCAAAGATGTAGAGTTATAAACAAGAACAAATCACAGCCGTTAGACCTGAGAAGTTTACTTTTAGACATTGGGTTTCATTCTACAACTTTATTTCGATGCAGTCGAATGCTATTAACATACCGTATGCTTCCGATGCTGCAATGATCTAATGCAGCAGGTCAGCGCTCAATTTTATGCTGGCTGCTACCTCGAACAATGGGGTTGACGCTTCTAATGACACGCATTATCCTTTGTGGCTGAGGTCCTTTGACCAAAAAAGAAGTATCCAAGAAATGCGCCCAAAGAAACAGCAATCATGACCCAACCGTTGTACGTCATAAAAATAAGCCTTGCGAAACTCTGTGTCAAAAGTGCCCGTTTACAACAGTTACGGAGAACAACTTACATGAGCATAAATGCGTAAAAGTTCTGCAGACCATACAAGACAGCCTTTGTGAGATGTGCGCGCTGATCGGCTTGTTCTTGGTTTTGTCCTGACAGGATGGGAGTCGACTCAGTAACAGGAACGTCAAGACCTCAGGGCAAGACTTAGCAACGACGCAGTATCCGGTGGGCGTTGTGCGGTCTCGTATGGGAAGAAACTTACTGGGGGTGGCGCGGACGCGTTTATCGAGGGCTTCTTCGTAGCGGCGTGAGAGGGAACGGAGGGCTTCGTAGCCGATGGCGACGAGGGTTACGGCGACGAGGGAGAAGAGGAGGGAGGTTGTTGAACGGACGTGCCATTGGCGGAAGACGATGCAGAGGTTGGTTGTGTCCCAGGTGAAGAGCATCTATACGAGGTGACGGTTAGTGGATGGACATGAAGGAGAGGGAGGGAGGGAGAGTAAGAGGGAAAGG
>JAJJWN010000602.1:0-22312 GCA_021655885.1 Fusarium abutilonis | reverse complement strand
ATCTCTCTCTCTCTCTTCTGACTGACGAGAAAAGCCCCACGTCCCAAGACACACTACTCTTACTAAACACAGCTCAAATCCCGACTATGACCCGACATGCCAGCACTCCCCAAAAGGGCAGGGAAACAACATATCTTGCAGCCGGTCTTCCGGGACCTGCATCATGGATGTTTCCAAAAGCTTGTCATTGTTGGTCCGGAAAGAGGGCATCCAGCCAAAGGTGACACGACGGCCTAAACGGGAAATAAGCTGTCATCCATCACGTTCCATCCGTCTTCTCTCTTTCTTCCTTTTTCTCTCTCCCCGCTGACGACGTGTGAGGGGAAACCTCTCTTTGCTTTTTTTCTTACTTGTCGTGTGTTGGGTGTTGGAGATGATAGTGGAGATGGACGGAGCAGATGAACCGCCTTGTCGATCCGCATAGGGTAGTCATACGAACCTGCTAACGTTATAGGTTATGTAACTAGCATTAACCTAACTACCTGACTCTCTTTTCTAGTCTGTGGCTTTCAACTAAACCATCGATAATCAGCGATCGTTCACTTTACTATTGCTTAGACGACATTCCATCTCTGCTTAGTTCGTACTCTGAGTCCTAAGGTAGTCTTTGAGATCCTCCTCTCCAACCATCTCCAACCAATCTCCAACTGACTAACTAGTTACATAAACAACTGGGAATGTTAATGCCCCTCATGGGCCATCAAAGTCGATCATCAGCGCAAAGCAAGGTTTGGGCAGGGGCACATTCTAACCGAGGACTATTTTGATCGGGGAAAACCTTGGCTTCGCCTCATCCACATCCCATAGGCTGAGCTGGAGTTTGTGGAGGGTCTGGTTTGAGACGGATATAAGAAAAAAAAGAAGATGGTGTTCTGGACTTGATGATCGGCTTGATCATCTTGACTTTGGATGCTGTAGTACTTCAGGTGGTAGAAACAATGCCTCCATCTTTCTCATTTACGGCCGATTCGTCTTTGTTGGCGTAAACTCAATGGCAAATTCACGCCGTGTGCTCCTCCTACATACCGCTCTGACACAATAACATGTAGTAAAGGTGTCCTTCTCATGGCCAAAATAGACTCCAATGCCAGACCCGTGACCGATCCACGAGACAAACGATCAAATCGCGCTCAGGTCCACATACACGAGTTTAAAAGGATGTGAAGAAAACGGACGACGACACTGAGTAATGACAATGGTAGTAATAGTAGCTAATGCAACGCTCGTAAATTCTAGGCTTAGGCTTTGCATGAACTCATTCTCATCCTCGACCGTGCGCAAACTTTTGATTTCCCTCTTGCCTCACAGAGCTGGCCAGCCGTTCTCATTGCTCTCGGGACCCTGCCGCTCTTTGGGGCTGGTCAACATGTTTGGCAACATTGTATTTTTATGGTGGCATAATGCCATTACCGGTTTTCAACCCCAACTCCTGTATGCCTGAAATCCGTAGAACCATGCAAAGTCTCGGAGGCGTTGCTTTCCTACCTTAAGACATTTCTATTCTTAATCGAGCCTATCATTCAGGTCCATGAAAGATCGATCTCAGCACTTATGATGCCATGATCTGTTCACTAGCGACGTTGTGAAGACTATCAAATCGTTGGTTAGTAGACGCAGAATAATCCCAATATCATCAAAGACTTACCTGATGTCCTCTTGCTCGTCACCCTCAGGACCACCTGTAGGTCCCGAGCTGACAACTACACTTCCGCCCTCATCGCCAGCCTTGACATTCGTGATGGTAGCCTTTGCCTCCTCCTTCTTACCACTTCGAGTTTTGCTCAGGTGCTCGAAATATCCCTCCGGCACCTCTGTGACATACTTGCCACAGAAAACACCGACCTCAAAGTCCTGGACCTTACTTGTGCTCTCGGCTGCTTCCATGCATGCAGCCTTCAGTCCATCCTCGCCTTCAAGGTCTTGGAAGATAACCTCATCAGCATCAATATACTCAGCAATCTCCTTCGTCGTCCTGCCGTGTGCGACCAAATCAATGGGATCCGCAAGATCAATACCATAGATGTGCGGATGTATGCATTCTGGGGATGCTGAAACGAACACAACGCGGACAGCTCCTGCTTCCCTGGCCATTTGAACGATTTGTCGCGATGTGGTGCCACGAACAACACTGTCGTCTACAATAATCAGGTTCTTCCCCCGAAACTCTGACTCGATGGGTGAGAGCTTGCGGCGGACACTCTTCTGTCGGAGAGCCTGGTTAGGAAGGATGAACGTTCGATGGACATATCGGTTCTTGATGAGAGCAGTTACGTAGGGCTTGCCAAGTTTACTAGCAAGGGTAGCTGCTGCAATGTTACTTGTCTATAGGCGACGTTAGCTTATATCCACCAAGTATGGTTAATATGTGCCGTGGAATGAGTACCTCAGGAACGGGGATAACTGGACAAACTGTTAACATCTTCACAATAAAGAGACCATAGACAGGTATGACCTACCGGCATCGATTTCTGCAACTCCCTTCTCTCCGAGGACCCTCCTAATCTTCTTGGCCAACTTCTCTCCCATGTTTTGGCGACTGCGGTAAACAGAGATGCCGTCCATGGTCGAGTCAGGACGAGCCACATAAACATACTCAAAGCAGTCTGGTGTGTAAGGTCGTCCCTCAATAATCTGGCGGAACTGGGGAGCACAGCCCTTCTGCAAGAAGCAGGCCTGTCCAGGCAGGATATCCTGGATGTTGTCAAAACCAAGCTGCTTCAAGACAACGGATTCTGAAGCAATAAAGTAATCCTTGGTACCAGGGGAGGTAGCTGAGGGTCGTGAGCCCATACAAAGAGGGCGGATTCCGTTGGCATCCCTATTCTTTTGTTAGATTCTGCAACTACAACACTCAACACTTGATATAACCTGCCTGAAGGCCAGAATACCAAAACCTGCGACCATGGCAGTGCATGCAAACGCTCCTTGAATCTTTGAATACACATCACTCAGCGCAGTAAAAATGTCTTCTGAGTTGGCACGGGTCTTGCCAAGCTTCTGAAGGCCATGTGCAAAAATGTTGAGGCTAAAGGGTCGAAGTTAGTAAATGCTGGTCCGGGTTATTGAATGCGAGTTTTGAGGACGCACAGGAGCTCAGAGTCGGAGTCGGAGTTGACGTGTCGGTGGGCCTCCTCGTCGAGGAACTTGCGAAGGTACTCAGTGTTGACGAGGTTGCCGTTAACACTCATCGAGAGTCCGAATGGCGCATTGACGTAGAAAGGCTGTGCTTCGGAGCTATATTACCATCTTGGTCAGAATTGTAATAGACCGTGCTTCTAAGTGTAGAACATACGCAGATGCAGTTCCGTGTGTAGGGTAGCGAACATGGCCCAGTCCTATCGAGAGTTAGTCTCCGTATAAGTTATGTTGTGAATCGCATTGCCATACCCATGTAGCCAGGAAGATGTTGGAGTCGTCTGCCCTCAGCAAAGACCTTGTTAGCCATACCCAGGCCCTTGCACTGGGACACTCTTCCACCGCTCTGGCACACAGCGATACCTGCAGCATCCTGTCCACGCTATTGCTGAAGTCAGCATTCGACTCTAATACGGTATCGTCGAAAACTTCGGTGACCGGGAGACTGACATGTTGGAGGTAGTATAGGGACTCATGAAGATCGACTGCGGCGGTGGTGGCGTCCGGGTCGCCTAGCTATTAAGAACTGTCAGCGTGTGTTTTATTTCTCTCTTGGGAAGGGCATCTCGGTCTCCAGTCCGAGCATAGGCAAGGGTCTTTTTGAACGCGGGGGAGGGGCAGAGTAAAAAAGAGGACATACCAAGATGGCTGAAACACCACACATGGTAGTTAACGTATCACGTCGCGGTTTGGAGAGAGATTGGAGAGTAATTGGGTATTAAAACACTCAGTCAGGACTTGACCTGTACGAGAGTGTGAAGCTACGGGAGAAAATTTTATTAAGTTAAAAAAAAAGGTCGTGACGATGTCGGTCATTTTCTGGTTACCAATTCCTTTGGCGGGGCAAATTGGTCATAGCGGGCCGGACAATGATCCGCAGTGGTGGGGGACTTCTAACGTTATCACTTATATTCAAGAATCTAGCAAGCATTAGGAGAGTAAGTAGCAACAGGCTTGTTTTCGTTTTACACATTAATGACTATGAACATGATAAGAGAGAGACTTGATAATTCATCTTGAGTTCATAAGAGTCAATACGACCGGCAACGATTGTACGGAGCACCGAATCTGAGAAGCGCAAGGGAGGGCTTCCACTGGTACGCGACATATCTGCCCAACAGCAGATAATGCCTCATGTCCAAGGATCAGAGAAATTCTACATATCCCAATCACATCCTCTGGTACCAATGACTTACTGTATGTCTTCAGGTCGTGTTGGTTCCCTAAAAGCAAATGTCAAGACGATACCACTGAATGTCTAGTAGAGAGGCTTACACACACCGGCAGACCGGTATTCATACGGTGTCAGTCGCCACAGCTGGATTCTAGAACAATTCTGTCATTATTATTAACCGCGCCAGCCTGACAGTTCCTGAATCAACTGCCAATGGTCGAGCTTTCACTACCATTAACCCACCAGCAGTTGACACATACATTAGTTGCAGATCTGTTAATACCATTGACCTGATCAACTATCCTTCCCAAAACGTAATTGGTATTCGTTATCAGTTTATTCATGCTAAAGAGCTCAAACAGAAGTTCATAGCTGACCAAGCAGGCCACCCACGTGTTCTTCTAATTCTATCTACCATTCATGTCCGGTCATAAAAGTTAGGCTTGTCTTACACCCATTGTACCAGTCTCGCCTACCAAAATCTACTTATCTACCTTCTTTCTGCCACCTGAAAGGGTATGCGTCGCACATCTTTTATCCCTTTATTTTTAACTGTTTACTAGGCACCCCTTCTCATTCGCTTAGTGAGATCCTGTTTCTGCAGCAATCTTTGCCGAGCCTTTCCAGGCTTCGATTAATCGACCCTTGCACTCGCAGTCCCTTTCTACTGTCCTGCTGAATTGGCAACCTCGTTGAGCTTCGCTTTCTCCTCATCTGTCAGCATGTTGTACCAGTCCTGGAAGTTGGCAATGTTCTCCTGGCCACAGCGGATGAAGAAATCGGTTAGGTAAGCCTGGGTCTCGTCGTCTCGCTGTCGCTGGCCGCCTTCCATAAAGGACATCAGGTCAGACTTGGTAGTGCCCAGGCTCAGATCAAGGGTGTCATCCTCATCCTCCCAACCCTCCTCGTCGTTCTCATCGTCGTCAAAGCTAGCAGATGCGACTGCTGCCGCAGCGGCGTTTGCTGCAGCACGTTGGCCAGATGCAGACAGCAGCTCCTCTATAAGCACCTTGATGATCTTAAGCGAAGCGGGGACAATGGTATATTGATCGGGGTCTGTTGACAGCGTGGGCTGGTTAGCGTCTTGAGCTTCGAGATATTGAACGTATAGCGTGTCTAGAATGGAGTTGGTTGAAAAGTCGCGAACTGTTGGATACATACTCTGCTTCGCACGCGAGCGTGTCTTGATGCGGCCATCGTCTTTACCCACAATCAAGTCACCCTTTACATTTGTCTGTGATAGGCGAGGATCGTTAAGGGAGTAAAGTTTTGACAGAGCAATCACGCTATAATCGTTAGCAAACATCAGGTGCTTGGTTCAGTGTGACTTACTTTTGGCGAATCTCATCATATCCAGCAAAGTTGACAGAGTTCTCCAGCCACTTGGCGAGAACGACCTGTAAGCCACTTTCTCCATTGATCTGAATCTGGCTCAGGAACTCAACCACATCGTGAGCACCGGCAAGAGTGAGACGGGCAAATACAAGGATGAGAGACTGAATAAACGCTGCAGCTTGAGCTGTAGCAAGCCGGTTGGCAACAGCTTGAAGAAGTTGGGGCAGGAAAGGTCCAAGACGTTCCTGGCCAGCCTTCTCAACTAGCTCAGCTGCCAAACCGCCAACCTCGGAAGCCGAGTTATCCTCAATGGTAGGACCCAGAAGCCTGTCAATGATGTGCAGACAAACCTCGAGGCCTGATAGGCCGTTGGCATCTTGCCAAGCAAGAACTTGCTGGTGATCGTGCTGGAGCATCCACTTGACAACTTCAGATCCAGGACGTAGAACCTCGCCTTCATTAGACTCCATGAGGAGGCGGTTCAACTTGGGGAAAGTAGCTGCAACGAAGCCCGCGGGCAGTGGTTCGGATCCATTCTCAGTCAGAACAGCGAGCAACTCGGTGGCAACCTAGAGATTGTTAGTCTAGCTTGGTTTGGCTTTTGGAAAGTGGCCTACCGTAACCAGCGGATTGTCTTCGGTAAGGTTCGCGACGTCAAAGGCACCGGTAAGCGTAGGGAGAATCTTTGCGCAAAGCGCAGTGTAAGACTCGGGGTCAGACAGGGCACCAACAA
Organism: Fusarium abutilonis; assembly: GCA_021655885.1. Taxonomy (NCBI): domain Eukaryota; kingdom Fungi; phylum Ascomycota; class Sordariomycetes; order Hypocreales; family Nectriaceae; genus Fusarium; species Fusarium abutilonis. The sequence goes on along the minus strand of JAJJWN010000602.1, from coordinate 15,935 downwards.
TGTCCTCAAAAGCTTCGGAAATCAGCATAGTCACTTGGAAGTTGCTTGCCCCCAGTTTTGCAAGCATAAAGAGCAAGTCAACTGACTGCACATCGTTAGAAAGAGCGATACGGGTGTCCATTGTGATGGCAGCACGAAGAGACTCTGCGAGCGTAACAAGAAGCTCATCCGCATCTTCCATATCATTGGGGTCCTTTCCAGTCATGTAAGTCTGAATAGAGTTGATGATAGAGACCTGTCTCTCGTGTGACACACGGCCTGCGTTGATCAGGCCCTCGACGGCCTTGATACAGGCGACCTGGACCACCTCAGACTCTTCATGAGTGATGGAAGCGATAGTACGGTCCAGCAATTCGACGGGGGTCTCAAAAGATCTGCAAAGAACGCTAGCCACAAGATATCCTCTGGCGCGGAGAAGAGGCTCTTCGGGTCGATTGATGGCGTAGTTCACCAGCTCTAGATATGCGTGAGCGACTGCATCAGGGATAGGTTTAGACATGTCCTGGAAGTCGCCGACTAGCATGACAAAAAGGTAGAGAGCTGCCTCCTGAGTGCGCCAAGAGGAGCCTTCGCCAATGAAGAGGGTTTTGGTGTAGCCGAACAGGCCATCAATTGTTTTCTGGTCGAACCATTCGCCCATCTTGATCAACAAGTCGCCAGCAGCAGTTCTTGCGGTATAGTTGGCAGTCACAGAGGTCTCCTCGGCAAGATAGAGAGAGCAGTCGATATCCCATAGCTCCTCCTCTTCCTGGTTAACGCGTGAGTAACCAACAAGCATCTTCATGATCTCCATCATCCAAGGAACATCTTGGGCAGAAGCATGAGCCTTGAGCTGGCCATCAAGCTCAGCCTGGACGGGAGGGGCTCTAAAGCACTGGTTTAGGAAGTCCAACTCCTCCAAGATAAGGAAATCCAGAGTGTATGGGAGATTATCCACGTCCTCTAGCCGTCCCTGGGCATCCTGGTTGATATAAAGCTCTTCATGTGGGCCTTGCAGCAGGGCGAGCTCCTCCCAGACGGCACTGAAGAATGTAGTGCTTTGAGGAAGAAGCAGGTTGGGGAAAACGCGACGAATTCTTAGGAGGGTCTTGACGACCTGGAGCTTGAGTGCGATAATGTTGCTCCAGGAGTCAGGCTGAAAGCAGTTGGACAGGTCAGCCTCGGGAAGGCGGCTCTTGAGAACGTTGACGAAGAAAGGGTTCCATTCTTGCAAGAGCCCCTCTGCAAAGGCGCGAACCTCCTTAGCGTGGTCCTCCTTGATCATGTTGAGAAGATCGAAGCATCCTCGGAAGATTGAAATAGCAAGCGCTCGGTGCATAGGCTTCCGATTCTCGTTGAGTGCGACCTCGGAAAGTGCCTTGGCGATATCTTGGGCCATGGAGAAGAATTGGTCTTCGCTCAAGCTTTCTTCGATAAGATCATTGAGTAATCTCAAAGCACCGTGAAGTTGGGCATCGGTGCCAGCCGGGACGACGGATAGGATCGCAGGAAGGAGGTTAGGCCATTGTTCGGGGAAGTCGTGCACAGCCATTTTGCCGACCGCGTAACTGGCCGAGATCTTGACTTTGCGATCCTCTTCTTGGCTCAAGACCAAGTCAAGCAGGACCTGCTTGAGCTGGCTCCTGACCTCATCAGAGATGGGAATTTGAGGCTCATCGTCATTCTCTTCGTTGCCCCAGTTGTTCTCGATGAAGATTCGTAGGTTGCTGAGGGCGGCCTGACGGATGTTCGTATCAATCGAGGTGTGAGCAGCGATATTGGCGACAGACAGGGGAAAGGCGGGATTCGTTCGTGCACGTTTGAGTTCGATCTCTGCCTGCTGCCTAGGGCCTTGATCTGACAGCTGGGTGTTGGAAAAGAGCTGTACCAGCTGGTCCTCCATGGTTGTACCTGAAACAAAGACTTGGTACAGTAATAATATGAAGAGATGAAAAGTTGTTGACGTTGGCGGGGGAAAGAAGCGGAATTGGTGGTGGGGGACAAACAAAAAGTGGGCCAGTTACTGAAGAAGGTGCTGGGATTCTAACAAGCGTGTTGCAACTAGCAATCTAGCATGTATTTTCTAAAGATTTAATGGTATAATAAACATTTGAGTCGAAGCTAGGTAGTACCCATGGTACTTATTAAACTTGCTGTAGATCAGCTCATTGAACATAGTCCGTATAGTAATCTACCTACCTAGGTACCTAAACGTATACTGCTTCTTCAGACTTCCAAAGGTAAGGTACCTAACCACGCTAGTGCAGTGCCTTGGAATCGCGGGGCCAGTTGCCTACCTACCTTACTTATTCACGTGCCTTTTCTTTTAATTTGATAGACCCTTCTTTTTGAGCTTCCATTCCATCTTAGGTTCCTTCCACATGGTGGACCGTTGCCGAGCTCCAGCAGAGCCTCAGAATGACACAATCTCATGAGAACCACATTTCTAAATCTCAGCCAACGATTCTGTATTCCCATTGGGAACTCACCTACCTAGATGGGGCTAGGAGCTTGACGTCTGTGGTTGAGTGAAGCCGCCATGCCGCTTTGTTAGTATCGTTTCCTGGCAAAGGATCATACTTCGTGGCTGCTGCGGGGAGTAGTTAGCTTCATCAATATCAGTTGAAACATGATACTTGAATTCCTGTGCGTTGATTTGAATATGGATTGTGGTGTTATAATTCCTGCTTGAGTCTCATGCCACTGGTTTAATCTGGACTGTTGTGCTGTTATCGGCCAAAAGCGTTGCCTTGACACTTCAAAACATCTTCTCTCGCTGTGGCGCAGGCTTTCCAAGTTGGGTGTCATTCTGTATTACTATTGCAATAACCGCCAACTAGTACGATGAGGTCTACGACGCCTACCAGGTGAGTTGACAATTAAGCCAGGCGGGTCGATACGATAAGACAGAATTGACGTGCATGTTCAACTAGTAAGTGCATGAGGGGGCAATATTGCTGAGACTACTATAGTTTCACCAAGTAATAGCTTTTATACATCACTTATCACTATTGCGCGTGATCAAATGGTGGTGTGCCTCAATTTACCCTATGGCCCGAACTGGTCTTATCGGGACCGGTTAAGAATTCTTTTTCACGTTGTTATCAGTCTCTCCAAAGAAAAGTGGCTTGGGAGACTGACCATAAAGTTTAGGATAGGATCCGAAGTGACTTGAATTGTGAGGTTGCGAGCCTGAAGATGGATGATACTTCACGACAGATAAGTGATGGTTATACAGATAGAGTTTTGATGTCAGAATATCTAAAGAGTTGACTCGATCTCATCGAGTAATAGGTTATCCACATATCAAGACTAACCCGAAGTAGACAAGTTGATAGATATCTTAATCTGCGACCAATGGTAAATCACCGTTTATATTGGTGGGGCAAACCGCCCCTCTTTGCAGAGTTTCCTGATAGCGACCCGGCATTCACAAATCCCAAGCTTCTAACCGCAATTGCGCACAGTCTGCTTATTTATCACGATAGTTGAGCTCACTGTGCCTAGAAAACAAGCGATGTCGGGATCAATATTACGTCGACGTCAACATGAATCGAAATTCGGTTCAATAGCCACTCATGTCAAACTTCCAAGCTTTTGCTCCATGGTTTATGGACATTTCTGTGGGGGGATGCACATTGTGAGACCTGGGGCCCTGGTCACTCAAGTCACTTCTCCGCATTATCTTATCCATACCGAAACGCATACGTACCTATACACACGAATCAGACTGTACAGATGCTTCGTTTGGCCATGCTACAGTGCATTGACATTGTCGAGGAGTATCTATACTGTGTCTCGACTACAGCACAGACAGTACAACATTTGTCTGGTTTCTCACCACCTGATGACATGTTATTTACTATACGTCTATACAGTCATGAATCGATCCATTGGGCAACGCAAACCAACCAACTACCGGAAATGCAGAATGTTCGGGGGTACCAGTACCGTAGCTAACCTAGTCTCAATCTTTTTGACTAACCGCAGTTAGTGTGGCCGGCAGCGAGGGTCCTGGTGCGGTTCCCTGCCGGTTAGTTATCTCCAACGGCCTGGTCTGGGGATGATCAGACTGATAGCGCGGGTGCTGATAACTAACCATCCAGCCCATCCAAGAAAGATGGGGCCGTGTCAAAGGAACGCGATATGCAACATGACAATCCCCTAAGCCATATACATATAAATACCAGCTGGCCGTCACCCTCAGTAATCAGCCGTCTACTTTACTATACCCAAGACATCAAGCGAACGCAGTGGAGAAGATCTAAATTGGTTCCCTCTTCGATTGGCAAGACGGCCATCAAAATTATCTTCGGTGACGTCTGAATTCCAGTCTATCAGCCTTATTTGGTGTTAGCTGCACGTCATAATCCCGTCTGCGTCCAAGGCGGAGTTAGCCTATTGCTTCTAAGTTTCTTCTAAAGAGATTCTTGGAAGTATCTTTATAAATTATTTTCATCTCGCCTGCTCCTACACATACCATATTCACATCAACAATGACAAGCAGATCTCGTCTTAGAACCTGGGCCAACAAGGCCGCCGTCAGGGCAGAACCAGGCTTGACTTCCACCCAGCTTATGGTATGAAGGCATTACCTCGCCGAGTCGCATAATGAGCGCGATCGATCAACGAGACGGGTGTAACTTATACTAAACTCTCACACAGCTTACCAACCACGATCTCAAACCTGTCGAGAAAGAACGTCGAGAATGGGGACCATGGAACTTTGCCGGCTTTTGGGTCGCTGACTCTTTCAACATCAACACTTGGATGATTTCATCTGCCATGATTGTGCAAGGCCTCTCATGGTGGCAGGCTTGGCTATGTGTTTGGTTTGGCTACACCATCACTGCCGTATTGGTTGTGCTGAACTCACGATTTGGTGCCATGTATCACATTGGTTTCCCTGTTGCCAACAGAACCTCTTTTGGTATCTGGGGTAGTTTGTGGCCTGTCCTGAACCGTGCAGCTATGGGTAAGTTGTAATTGTACTCTCAGTCAATGATATGCACCACTAACAGGACACTCACTAATAGCTTGTGTTTGGTATGGAGTTCAAGCCTACATCGGTGGACAATGCGTATACCTCATGATCCGCTCCATTTGGAAATCATTCGCCGATATCCCGAATACCTTTAGCGAAGATTCTGGCACTTCTACCCCTTACTTTGTTGCCTTCATCATCTTTTGGGTTGGATCTCTTCCTGCACTCTATCCTCCCGTCCACAAGATTCGACATCTCTTCACTGTCAAAGCATACCTGGTCCCTGTTGCTGGAATTACTTTTCTGGCATGGACAATCGCACGCGCTGGCGGTATTGGCCCTATCATCAGAGCGCCCAATTCGATCCATGGCAGCGAATTGGCATGGGAGATAGTCAAGGGCATCATGTCTTCCATTGCCAATTTTGCTACGCTCATCGTCAACGCTAGCGACTTCTCTCGATTCGCACAGAAGCCCAAGGACGCAACCTGGTCCCAACTCATTACCATTCCTATGGGGTTCGGCGTCACCTCATTCATCGGTATCATGGTTTCTTCATCTTCGACAGTCTTGTATGGCGAGTCTATTTGGAATCCTCTTGACTTGCTTGACAAATTCATCGACGACGGAAGCGCCGGTGAGCGCTTTGGTGTCTTCTTTATTGCTGCCATCTTCACATTAGCTCAGCTCGGTACCAATATTGCGGCCAATAGCGTCTCTGCGGGCACTGATATGTCCGCTCTTCTTCCCCGATGGATTAACATCCGACGCGGAGGATACATCTGCGCCGCTCTTGGTCTTGCAATTTGCCCTTGGCAGCTTCTCAAGAGCAGCAACCAGTTTACGACCTATCTATCAGCGTACAGCGTGTTCCTGAGCTCCATCGCAGGTGTCATGGTTTGCGACTACTACATTGTGCGCAAGGGATACATTGATACTAAGGAACTCTACGATGCTCGCAAGGAGGGACCATACTACTTCAACGGTGGTTTCAACTGGCGCGGATATGTTTCCTACGTGGCTGGTATTATCATCAATGTGGTTGGATTCGCCGACGCTGTCGGCGCAGAGAACATACCCCAAGGCGCTGTCTACGTGTACAACCTCAACTACTTTTGCGGTTTTTTCGTGTCGATGATTTTCTACTGGGGCATGTGCAAAATCTCTCCAGTGCCTGTGTGCAGCGATCGCTGGATGGAGGTTGGTGAGGAGATTGATGATATCCGGGTTGCTTACGACTCGAGCTCCCCATCTTATGACGAAGAGCACGCAACTGGCGAGGCGCCTAAGGCTGCTGACGATACGAAGCATTTCTGATTTTTGAGTATATAATAATGTGGGTTTGTTATTACTATGACGGCTTGAATACGTATATACAATACCCTCAAGTTTGGTTTGGACTCAAAGATATCCTGGCTATTTGCATGTCAAGCACAGCATTACGTCGTTTTCTACCATCAATATTGACCTTACTATGAAAGGTGAATGTCCTCGACCTTGTTATGCCAATGTGATGAGTGTACAACGAACTGATAGTGGGCTTTTTTTCAACCAACATATTTTAATGAATACGATGACAGTTCGCCATTTGAACATGCATTACTTGGCAACAGCCTGAAGCATGGCCAGAATCGCTTCACTCAACATTGCGAGCGACCTTTGTTATCGTAAATAGAATGGCCTGCTTATAAGCCCCGTTGGCTCAGTGGTAAAGCGTATCACTAGTAATGATAAGATCACTGGTTCGATTCCAGTACGGGGCAACAATTCATCAATTAGCATCTTGGAGTGCTTACTTTCCATTTTTGTTTACCTTTGGACTTAAGATATAATATATGTAGTGTTGGTTTGTTTCAAGTTTCTTTTTGGCGTGGTGTAATACTGAAGCAAACAAAGTCTCGCTTTACTCAAGGTTAATGTGGGATCAGTAAGAACTATACCTCAGCTGGATATTATCGCTTGTATAGTCTAGATAGGTACATATATATATACATAGCATTAAGAGGACGGGTGCTCCCGTGGTGCCACGTGCAACCTACCGAATGACGCAATCATTCTAAAAAGTAAGCTTTCCACCACAACACCACAAAAATCATCACGGTAAATCTCAAACACAACAACGGGAAAACTGGCAAAAGACAGCAAAAGATGAATCACGTGCCCCGTACTGGAATCGAACCAGTGATCTTATCATTACTAGTGATACGCTTTACCACTGAGCCAACGGGGCTTGTGAGGTGATTCCTCGCTTGTTGCAAACTCAGCTCGGAATGGGGACCATAACTTCGGTGTGGAAAGATTAAGACAGCAACTCCATCATGTTCTTGGGACGGGTTGGGGAAGGCGGCAACAATGAAAGGTACTAACGTTAAGTAAGGTTTGGCACTACTGTATATGAACTGAGACTTACACGGCTGTATCGTCAGTTTCAGCGGGGCTTGGCTACTTGTTAATCACAATCTCCGGCTCTTCCTATTCGACCTATCATCAGAACATTTTCACGTCAGCACATAGGGAATGAAAATAAGTAAAGCAACTGAGCATTATCATTATGTTGTTCGTAACTGCGTGTGCACACTATTAGTGTCTAGTTTTACACGTAACCCTATCATTGTCAGTCGTGATCGTCCGTGAAAGCTGTCTCCAAATCGCTTACTGTATGAATTATCAATCTTACCCTGCTATGATGATCCTGAACGCTCAGATAACATCGCCTCCAAATCCTCCACCGAACCCTCCACCGAACCCTCCGCCGAATGGGTTATTCCCTCTTCCGCTACCAGGACCCGGGAATCTTGGGTTGCCTCCAGGACCAGTGGGATCCCATCGGGCCCCGGGCGGCGCTTGAGGATCGAAGCCAGAGGATCCATCACCTCCTTGACCACCAAATAACGGGTCATCAAATGTTGGATGCATTCCTGACCCCCCGCCCGGCCGAGGCAATCCTCCCCCAGTAAAGGAACCACGCAGAGGATCATGCGGACCCAGGCCAGGCGGATTCAAGTCGTCATGGCCGATGTTGTAAGGCGACCCTCCGGGCATGTAGAGGCCCCCTCGAGGCGGCCTGTTCATCTCGTACTCATCTTCAAAGCCTGGAGGGGGGAAGTCGCCCACGGGGTGAGGCCGGGGACGGGCCATCTCGGGAAGTGGGTTGGCCGGAGGCGGGGGCATGTTGGGGTTCGGCACAGGATCGCCACGGAAGGGCCGGTTGGGGTTCTGTGCTTCTTGTGCGCGATGCTCAGAGCGTGCGTTGGCTTCTGCTTCGGCAGTCTCGACATAGCCTTCACTTTGGAGCTTGGGAATTATTTTTTGAACAATGCTGACCTTGAGGTCATGAAGAATGTCTGCAAAAGCTGATTAGTAAAGTATTCAAGAAATCGAGTGGGCTGGGAAGAGTAAACATACCGGCGATAGCTTGCTCAGAGGTAAACACGCCTCGGAGCTTGTCGGCAAGATCGCTCCGATCCTCCTGGTTATCCTTGATTGTGATACGCACGGGAAGTCCACTAGACTGCACGACATCGCGAACCGACCGCTCAAAGCGATAGATATTCTCGTCTCCAACGGCAAGCCCTCGGATCTCAACCTTGCTACCCATACGGTCAACGCGAATCACAAAAGTCATAGACGACTGCTTGTGCGAGTAAACAAAGCTCAATGAGCCGAAGCCTGAGTTCCATTGTGATGGTAGGCGAGGGGCGAGAGACTCGCATTCAGCTGTTACTTCGGTATAAGCTTGGCCATCAATGGGACGCATGGGGAGCTTACGGAGTTTCTTCTCTTCATCAAAACCTTGGAGCTTGAAGCCAAGGGCGGCCAAATAGGAGTGAATTAGTAGCGCGATGACTTCATAAGATGATGCTAGATCCGACGAGTTGTCGTCCGGGGAATGAGTTGGGAGGGCATCTCGCATGCCGCCGAGGATGGCGTCTACACTAAGCGGCTCAGACATTGTAGCCAAAATTGGATTAAGTTGTTCAGTGATGGTTGTATTCGAAGATTTTAGGAAATTGCCTCGATGTGAAATACCGTAGCGAATTGATGTTAGAGGTTGTAGGAGTAGGAAGCTTGAAGCTAGAGGTTTAGAAGCTGCGTCATGAAGTAGTTGCCTCAGCCCTATATGTGGATCCTTTGGGCAACGCGGGGCATCGATATATGGGAATTAACGTTAGATGCCTGGATTGGTCACTAAGTGACCAACCAGATCTCAATTTGAGACATTATAAATGGTTAGCGGTGATTATAACAGCTCATTCTGTCTATTTGTATCTGAGTAGGACTCGGTGGATTCAAGGATTCACTGACAACTTTGATGGTTAACTTGCGGGTAAGCTGAAGTTATTTGAAGTGGAGAGACGACCGACCACACAAACAATAGTCGCAGGCGAAATGTATACTAGTTAGACAATAGTATAAGTGCTAAGCTTACACTAAATCTACTTATTACTACTTATGAATGAACCATTTCGCGATGTAGCTAGTAACTCAATGGAGACTTACATGTCTTCTCATGACGCCATCCTCACGTGATATCGTCTCTTTATCGCGTTCTACTCAACGCGTCCCACCACGTCTCCCTCCTAAACCACCAATCTCACTTAATATCACCACCATGGAAACCAACCTGGGGCCTTCAATCCCCGCCTCCCAAGCGTCCCATCTCCTCTCATCATTCACAACCTTCTTCACCCTCACATTGCACACCCTCCTCTACCACCGTGCTCTCTATCCCCCAGCCACTTTCCTCACTGCGCGGGCCCTCAATCTCCCGGTTCACCAATCTCGGCATCCCGGTCTCTGCGCATGGATAAACGACTCTGTCTCCGCTGTAGCTGCGCAGCTTCGCAAAGGAGCTGTGCGTCGCATAGCTGTCGTCATGCACGCTGCCAAATCCTTCGACGTCCTTGAGCGTTGGGTCTTTGACGTCGAGACGTTTCCCGCTGGCTGGGGCGATAGAGAGGAGGCGACGTATAACCCTGCGTTGGTGGAGGGAGACGACGATGAGGAAGGGGTCAATTGGACAGATGTTAATGAAGCCCTCAGGGGCGCACTTCGTCGTGTTGCTCATGCGGCTGAGATGATGCCTCCGTTGCCTGATGGGAGCACTTTTACGCTTGCTGTTGAGCTACGCGATGAGGCACCTGCGCCAATAGGTGTAAGTACAACATGTATACTCTCTTTCAAAGTGTCCTAGCTGATAGTTTCAGCACCCGCAATATTGGATCCCTTCTCAGCCCAACCTTCAACCACCAACTGAGACCTCTCTGAATCAAGGCTCGTCTCTGGGGGGACAAAACACAACACCCATTCGTTCAGTTCAAGCTGGTCCTCTATTCTTTGAATGCTGGATTGAACAAAGCGAAGCCTCCTCATGACCTCTAACTCACAATATTAAACATCACACATATGATACCCAGCAAAACAAATAAATCATCATCATGACACTTCATAGCCTCTAATACGTTGCGTATAACATGTCGTCAGTCCATTGCCCTAGACCCAGTTCCCAGACCCGGACCAGTCCATGCCATACGACCCTGCTCCCTATTCCGACAAGGCCTAGAGTCCGTCGCGTAGTGTACAGCCCGGCCGTAAAGACATGACAAATTCCTTGACTCGCTACCACCAAAACCCTTTTCAAACGCCCAAACAGCCCTTCAGCCAGCCTCGCAGAGGACAGCAGCGCCTACTCCGTCGTCCCCTTCAACGCTGCGCGCAGACTCACCATCTCGCGCTTGAGTCGCGCGTTCTCCTTCTTCATTCGCGCAGTCTCGTCGCTTTGATCGCGCAGTCGTGCCATTAGATCTTCCTTTTCATCCTTGCCCTTGCCTTTGAGGGCTTTGACAATCTTGCCAAGTTCCCCATTAAACTTCTCGTATAGCAACTCGTTCTCCGCCACAGCCTCCTTGTATAGCTGATCAATCGCTCGCACCTTGGCCTCGGCTGCCCTCACCGTGGTTTCCATATCGTACTGGATCGCGTCATGTTTCTCTTGCAACTCCTGAATTGCCGCAGGAATACGGTCTTCTAATTGCCTGACAGCAGCGCTTACACGCCGCATGTCGACAGGTTGCGTGCCAGGGGGTCGTGTATTATTAAGGCGCGCCATTTCCTCACCAATCTTGGATAGCTCTGATTTGAGAGAGGCATCCACATCGTCGACAGCTTGCTTCTCTGTGTTGAGTCGTTCTCGAAGCTTTTGCGGTGATTGTAGGCGAAGCCTTTGTGTTGCACGCCTAGCCGGACTTGAGCTTGGCCGTGAGGGGGATTCGGGGCCTGCAGGCGTTGAGTTGTATGGGCGCAATGTCGGAATATTGGTTGACGACAGCGTCTTAGCATGCCGACGACCTTTAATCGGCGTCGGAGCCCTAGGCAGCTCTTCAGACCGCTCTAGAGCGCTTGGCTGTAGTGGAAACCCAACGTTTTCCTTTTGCTTCGGTTCTCGTATAGTCAGGGGTGCACCTGGACTGACTGGTATTCTAGACGGATTCGCTGCCGTGGGACTCCCGTTAACCTTCTCCGACGTTTGCTTTGCATCTTGAAGTGGTTGTGGTGACTCATCGTCGTTGAGCGTAGTCGACGCCATCATATTCCCGAGATCTGATAGAGAACTGCGCCGTTTCCTCCTAGGCACGTGTACTGGTGGCCGTTCTGGCTCTGGCTCACCAATGGTCTCCAACAATCGATGGGAGCTTCCGGGTCTTTGGATTTCGTCAAACGCCCCTGCTATGGGCGGACGATCCCTAGAACCTGGACGTCGTGATAACTTCCTGGGTAATGTACCATCATCGATGGATCTCGAACGACCCATGGATGCCTTGGACAAGCTAAATGACTCGCCCGGGGCCAGGTTACGGTTCTTATTGCTGAGCTGTCGCCATACAGAGGACCGCTCGTCCTTGCTGTTCTGTCGCAGCAGATTATCGAACCCAAACTTCCGGCGCAGTGAAGAAGTATTGGAGGCTAGTGAAGGAGTATAAGTTTTGTTGCGAATTGCCGAGTTGATCGACTCGTATGTTGAATTATCGAGATTGAAGCTGTGGTTCAATCCAGGCTCTTCAAAAATTCGGTCACAATCTTCTACAAGACGGTCGAGCAAGTTGATGTAATTCGGAGCTGTCCCATCATCAACGAGCATTTCAGCAAAAGCAAGTGTCAGTGCTCCCCTGTCACCGTCGTTGCCACAACCGTCCAGGAGATTGGCCAAAAGTTTGATGAGCGCAGTAAAAGCGCGGCGATTCTGCGGTGCCATATCTCCAAACAAGAAGTTGACAAAATCCGCAAAGTCGCCAGGTACTCTCTTGTTGACGCGCGCCTGGAGGGTATCAAGAGATCGCATCGACATGACTGGGCCGATCTGATCAGCCCAAGCGATGCGGAGAAACTTTTCAAATGCCACAAATATGACCTCTGTGCCTAGATCTGCAGCTGCTTCATTGTCGAAGGGATTTTCAATGAGCCTATTATAAAGCTCATTCACCGAGAGTTCATCAACCACGGAGCGATTGAGCAATGTGCGACCAATAATGAGGCCCTTTCGAGACTGTAAAGCACCGACATAACTTGTGAATGTTTGCTCCAGGCGCACCAAGGGGTTTTCGGGACGGATTTCCTCTTGAGACATGTTGTCCTTGCCCCCCTTTATGGAGCTAACGACGGATGCTTGACTGTTGTTTCGGTGAATAGAGGGCACCTGTTTGTGTTTTGAGCCCACGCTTGCTGTGTCTGAGATATGAACGGAGCTCCCACCCCAAAAGCTGGACAGAAGCTTTACGGGAGATGAAGCCAAGAATGATTTGGTCTTTTCCGAACGGGTTGTGAGTAGAAGAGTATGTAGCGTTTTGGAGTAATATGAGACTAGGGGAGCTGTCAACTGCATGTTGAAAACACTGTGTTGCGTACTCAACAGTTGGATCACTATGTTTAATTAGCCTCAGTGTTCGTGTGGTCATGTTATCATGATGCTTACCTCGTCGTGACATCGTAGGGAGGAAGTCTTCCACAGCAACATCATCCTGGAACTGCTTCCCATTCAAACCAACCGTGAGTATCGATACTCTGTTCGTGTCGTTGGTGGTCACGTTGACAACGATCTCAACGCCGTAATGGCCCACGGGAGCTCCTTTAGTGCCCTTATCATGGTCGACGACCACTCGGATCGGAGCAGGCTCTCTGCGACCCTCGATCAGTTGGTCGGCACCCTCTTGAAAAATGGCCGCATGCAATCCTAGATTGCTATCTGGCATGCGCGCTGACCGTAGAGTCCAAGTGGGATCTTCTCGCTCCTTTTCGGAAAATCGAGCCTCAACTCTGGCCTTGACCACATCCTCTCCCCACTTGGCAGCTCTGGCTTCGTAGGTCTCCTGCAGGAGGAAACATCGAGAGGTGGCTGATTTGCTGATTCTATGCTCGCCTGGATGAGCCCCTCTCATCTCGGCTGTTGAGGTCATCCAGAACAGTGTGCCGTCTGCAGACTCGGTAAACCGAATCTCGGCCATATCATGCCACCCTGTGAAAACGAATTCGTATGCTGCTGGACCACCCGCTGCATTGGTCATGGAGATGAGCAAACCAGCTGCTGATGGCTTCTCAATTTCTCGTAGAAGGTCTCGTCCTGTCATGTTTCCACTCATCTTCTTGATAATAACGACGCAGTCCGAAAAAAGGAGAAAGATGCCAGATTTATCTGACTGATTAAGCAAGGGTTGGAAAGGAGGCGCCAGCTCAGTGAAGTCCACTGCCGCAATAAGACGCCCCTGCGGTTCAAGATTCAAAGGCCAAGCTTCAACCATATTTCGAAGTCGATTGGCGACATGAGGCTTGTCAGGTAAGGGGTCGTCCATTGAGCAAATATTTGTAATAATATCTCGTGCCTTCAGCATAGGCTGCAGAGCGGGATGTGTCATAGGAATGCATCCAACGATCTGGTCAATGAGCAAACTGTATCGGGGAAGTCTTTGAACAGGCTCAATGAGAATAGAGCGAATTGTCTGCTCACCAGTTTGAGCAACTCTTTGCTTGAAACTCGACTGCTGATCAAGGAAAGAATTTAGCAACGCGGGAAAGTGCTGGCTGGCCTTGATGTAGTCCTGGTAGCACTCGGTGAATTTAGGAAACCATTCCAGAAATAACCGGGCGATAGGCAAGGCACCACTGGGGTCCTTTGTTCGGCCAAGCTTAGAGCCGAGAAAGTTCATTGTAGGCGTCTCCATATCCCGCATGGCCTCTTCTTCAGTGTCGTCAAGAATCCTCCGCATCTCTTCCATAAAGGCAGAGTTCACCTGCAAGATGCCATCTGCTGAGCTTGGGAAGAGCTTTTCCAACTCTTCCTCGGAAGGACTGAGACTGCCAGGAGGTCGCAACTGAGCACTGTCCCGGAAATCAGCTGCAACATGGTGCACCAACTCCCTTACTTTTCCCACGTATCGCTCCTCGGTCTCCACCAGCTCGGTCAACTTCATACGCAACTCCATCTTCTGATCCTTCATGAAGGACTTGCTCCGATTCAAGGCGGCTGGCTTGGAGGGCGCTCTTCGTAAACGACTAGTGGGCAAAAAGACTGGCTCACCGAAAAGTTTCACCAGAGGGGTGTATCCTCCATACTGTCGCAAAGTTGGGTCTAGAATGTCATCCTCGTCGTCGGGCACGTCTTCGAGATCGTCGAGTTGGAGGGGTACAATCGCGCCTGGAGGAAGAACGAGGTCGAGATCAACGTTGCTGATGTGTTGGGTCTGTAGAGCGTCTTGTAGTGTTTCGATGATATCGGCAGTGTGGTCGCTCTGGACCATGTCCTTAACAATGTCGGCAGCATGTTGCTCACTGAATAAGGTAGGCGCACTACCAGGCCGTCGACCTCGTGTAGGATACAGGTTCTTGAGGTAGGATTTCACGCAATCGGGTAGTTCTGTAAAGTACTTGAAGAGACCAAAGGCAAGAGCGCGATAGACCTCATCTCCTTGAAACTCGCGGGGTAGAAAGTGGACGACGCTGTAGAATGGCGAATTAGGCGATATAGTGATGCGAGGAAAGCTCTGAAAACCGGCGGGCGTAAAGATATGGACTTGAACGCGAGAGCTGTTATGGGTATAGTTCGCGGTGGTTGAAGGACCATGGAAGAGCAGGACGGGTAGATGACCTAGGAGGGGATCGGCAGTGTGGTATAGAGTAACATTATCGGAGGACAACGCCAGCTCCTCGGTAACGCGAACCATGGCGTCGACTCAAGAGGGCGACGGCCCTTTGTCAGGACGGGAGGTGTGTTGACGGCGGTCTCCAAGTTGGGCCGCAGATGTCGAGCGATTCGATAAGAATAAAGTAAAGCGGTCGGCCACCCAAGGGAGAGACTTGATGAGTAACGAGTCGCCTCCTCCCTCGTCACGGACACTCAGATTCGCGCATGCGGGCAATCGAATCGAATCGATTTGGTTCGCGGGGGGTTGTTGAAGGAGGTGACGTTGATGTGAGAGCTAGGATTAGTGAAGTTGAGCCTGAGCTTGAGCCTGAAGCCTGAGGTCGGGGCTGGAGTCAACAACAATCGGAAGCGGAAAGCGGAAGCCAACCAAGCGAAGCGACGGGAGAAAGAAGTGGGAGTGGGTGGGCCATGGGTAGTACATAGTAGGTAAAGTAAACAGACCTCAAATGGACTGGCGTCGATCCCGCATCACACAGATTGACGTTGCATTTTAAGTGATCAACAACAAACCATGATAACCTACAGTAGTAGCTAGGTACCTTGTAAGTTGACTGATAAAGAGTTACTAATCTCAGCTAATATTAATAGAAATATTCTACTCAATCACTGCTTTAACCGAGACAACTTGGAACAAATACTTAGTTACTGAATACTTTTTGACAGACTGACTCACTTTACATCTGTACCATCATTACCTGCCGCTAAGGGCCAAAAAACAAGCTTGGTTGGCCCAGACGACGACGGGTAAGCCACAAAGCTCAAGTGACAGAACCTCCCTCC
>JAJJWN010000601.1:0-17296 GCA_021655885.1 Fusarium abutilonis | reverse complement strand
TATACCGCTTCTTATATATATATTACAGCTCCGGTTTAATAAGGGCTATGCCGGTTAAAGGGATAGGATTCATTTATTAAACTAGACTTCAGTTTTATTCAATTTTCAGCGGTAATTCATATGTAATTAAAGATCTTTTATCACAGAATGCTCATGATATAAATGCTTTGTCCATCGGTCTTCTTTCCGATCATCTCAAAGTCCGCTTTAGGCTTAGCGTCTTGCCAGCAGCAAGCAACTGCCCTACTTCTTTACTTACTATTGACGATCTCTTTCTTACTCCTCCATATAACACCAAGAATATAAATATCATGATTCAAATCGAATCAACTACCAAGTGGTAGCTTGTACCTTCACGCTTGGACATGCCATGTTCATGTCACTTTTCTAGAAATCATGTCAAATTCGAGTCCTTGTTCTTGGTATCTCTAAATAAACTGATGTCTATAACCCCCGGACACAACCAAGTTCACAATCAAAGAAATCTGGCCTTGCCCTCACTAACATCGATAAAAGGGCTTAAACAAAATGACAAACTTTTGTTCTCGAACATGCCTATCCTCAACCAGGGATTGTTCAGCCATGACTCACTAAGCCTCTATATATAAGAACAATTTCATGCTGCAAGGGCATCATCACTTCAACAATCCCTTTCGTTCTCACAATCAACAGGAAATTCACAGACTCTCTTCTACGCACTCTTGATCAACTCAACATCACCAAGAATTTGTATCAAAATTATTCGGTGGTTCTACTGCTTCGTGCCCAATTCTGAGCATCTGCCACGAGTCACCCTCAAACTTCAGAATCAATTCACGACATGGGCTAACTGGGAGCATAATGAGCCCGTGCCTCATCAGGAGTTAGGGCTTGCTAACCTAAGAGACAGACGCCTTCAAGGATATAGCTATGTACGCCACAAGATGGAGCACTGGATCCGGTGCTCCCGTGTACAGGTGACCGAATGTCTCGAGTTCCCCCTCGAGATTTGCACCGAAGTCTACCGTATCCCTTGTCCTGATTGCACTCAAGATAATCCTTCCGTCATGTCTGACGCTCCTTTCCAAACATTCAATAGTCGTCCATCTATGTCGTCAAGAAACCAGACAAAGCGTGTTCTTGCTTATTATGGGGAGCTGCTATTGCACCTACGCTCGTTCTCCGAGAATGAGCTTGATGGAAAACCCATGGAACCCTATATCTGGAACGTGTTCGCGCGTGGACACAGTTGTACCCAGGACAGTAGCCACATTATTCGTGACCACCCTGATCGAGTTGGTCACCAAGATTGCCTAGTCGACTGTGCTTGTACTGCCAGCCCCGCTGCTCACAATCTGGCGCGTGCAGCTCGCAACCATGAGGGTCAAGTTATGAGAGTTAAAGAAGCCCATCGCTGGTTTGAATTTGCTCTCCAAGACCAATTCCTTCAGGAGTGGAAGACAACTCGTTTCGCTGACATGCCAAACCAGCTCCCCCTGAACATGGATCCAGAGATGCAACAAAGGCACGACCGCATGAGTGCACAAATTGGTGAGCAGGTGACAGCTCTCTCCCTTCTCAATACCATCCCGGATAGAGCGACTGATGACAACCATGCTTTCCTAGACCTGACATCGTGGCGCCTAAACCTTTGAAGACGTGAGCAGATATGCTTGATTCTCGCCAGTTATGCCGCCGCTGACCCCGGCGCCACCAACAGCTTCATAGACCAACTGATGATTTATATCCTGACTGCCCTTGCTCCAGGCCTGGATGAGCACCTTGTTCCCCTGAGCATAAATTGCTCTTTCACTGCAAACTCCAATATGCGCTGGCTGGTGGCGTATATGGACGGGCTCCGTACAGAATTTGCCAAGTACAGGAAGCTGGAACAGGCCTTTCGCAACCAGGAGCGGCTCTTCCAGACGCTGTATCGTAACCGCAACTCGGCTTACCAAAACATTGTGTCCAGGCAAAAGGTCGCCGAGGGGTCGGCGTTGAGTTGGGAAGTTAAAGGCTCGAGTATCCTTCAGACTGGTGTGGCAGCAGACTGAAACTGCTCCATTTGCGGTGACGATTTCGATACAATGAATAATTGGGTACCCAAATACCTCCGTGTCGCTCGACTCCCCTGCTGCCGACAGCTCCTTCACTTTCGCTGTTCCAAGGGCCTAACCGTTCACACCAAGCAAGCCTGTCCATTTTGCAATATTTCCCTCACTGATTGTGGTATGAATCCTGCAAATCAGAGCAACCACTGGAGATGGAACCAACAGCCCGACAATCTCCCGCCCGGATTGGTGCAGTTTGCAAACATTCATCAGAGTAATCTATCGACTTTGCAGGACCCTCTCGGCATTCGTATTGTACAACGACTGAATGCTGTTATAGAGCCGGAGGAGGGTCTTCAACCTGGATATCTCGGTAATATGTTCAGGGACTGGCCGATGCCTGGTGAGGGTGAGGGAGGGAATCAAGAGGGCGAGGGAGACAACCAAGTAGGTGGTGGAGGAGATCAGATAGAGGAGGAGTGAGATGAGTATCAGAGCTCGCTATACTAACACGAAAACGCAAGACGCTGGACGTCTTCCGCCTGTCAGGATGACATTCGGTATGCAGTCTCCCTAAACTGAAGCTTGCCAGGTGGCGAGAACGGAGACGGATGGGCAAGTGTCTATCTATCACCCCAGATAAGTCAAAATCTTTCTTTTTCAATCTCAGCTTAAGGAAAATTGATATCAGCGAGATATAGTACTTTGAAATCTATGTCTTTTGCCCTTCTCTACATGAATTCATCTACATTAAGCAACGTGAACAAACGCCCTCTTCTTAGCGCTCCTCTCATCCTTCTCTTCCTCCCAGTCCTCATCTACGTAGCCCTTGATGCTCTTATCGCGAATCTGCATGCCAACGACCTTGAGGGCGGCAATGTTGACACCCATCTCATCCTTCTGGCGCTTAAGTGAAGCGCGGAGGTTGACGCGGATGCCATCGAGCATGGCCTTCATGGTACGGCTGGCGACGATCTGCTTGTGGTGCGTCTTGAGCATGAAAAATAGAATGCGGCATGTCAGAGGCATATTCATGGACCGCATGGCGAAGATGTTGAGGAAGGTAAAGAGAATGGGCACTGTGGCGAAGGGGAGCACCAGTAGTGCATCGTGTAGGGCCGAGGCCTTGATCTTCTGCAGGACTGAGAGGACATAGGCTTCGGCGGTGATATTACCGAGGGCGAGGAAGACGGGGTTACGCTGGGGAGGCTGGGCGTGTGGGTTTGTAAGCTTGGCCTCCTCGTACTCCCTAAGAAGGTTGAGGTCGGCCATGCCCATCTCAAGCGCCTCTGCTATTCGTTCTCCAGCCATGAGTGTCTCCGTCGTCTGCTTGCTCGCCGCAGCAACCTCATTGTTCTCATCCTGAGCGTCGGGATCCCGCTCCAGAGACGTGGTAAGCGTGCTCTCATACAACTCCTCAATCTCCTTCTCGCGCTCCTCCTCAAGGAAGATCTGCTCCTCGGTCTCGTCCCAGACACGAATGCTCTTGTCGTGACCGGCACTGACCAAGAGGTTGCCCCTGTGAGAGACAGCAATGGCCCATACCTCACCATGGTGGCCGTCTAGCCTCTGGATCTGCTCAAACTTGTCGCCGTCCCAGTATCGGATTGTGCGGTCCTTGCTGCTACTGAAGAAGTGGTGGCCGTTGCCATCGTTGTTGTGCGGTACAAAGGCGATCTGAAGAATACTGTCCTGGTGTCCGAAGAGGGCCTTGTGGCAGTCACCGAAATCAAGACCCCATATTCTGACGTTCTTGTCGGCTGAACTTGTGACGATCAACTTGCTGTCGAATGAGATGTCCATGCTAAGGACGGGGAGTTTGTGGCCGTAGAGGTTGAGGTAGAGCTTGAGAGAGTCGACAAAGAAGACCTTGACTGTATTATCGAGAAGTGCAACTGCCAGCAACCTCGCGTCTGGTGAGAACTTGAGGCTGAGGATATCATCCGAGACCTTCAATGTCCTTGACTGCTGCAGCTTGAGCTTCGGCGTTGTCCTTCTTGTACCCAGCACCTCTTCCTGGACAATCTTAAAGTCCCAGAACTTGGCCGTCTTGTCAGCACTTCCCGAGACAACGGACTGGCCGTCAGGGTGGACGTGGAGAGACCAGATGGCACCCTCGTGGGCGTCTACACTGTCGAGGAGCGCCGCGGAGGCTACGTCAAAGAGCTGCAGTTCGCCGCTCTTGGTACCGACGACGACGACCTTGTCTCCAGGGAGGAAAGAACAGCAGAGCGCGTAGCCGCACTCGAATGTGCGGATGCAGTTTTGTGTCTTGATGTTCCAGATCTTCAAGTTGCCGTTGGATGCTGACGCCAGCATCTTGTCGTCTGAGCTGAGTGAGAGGGCTCGAATATCTGTTCGGTGGCCGGGTAGTTCGACAGACAGTGCCTTCGTGTAATCGGGTACATCCTCCTTCTTTGACTTTTCGCTCTTCTCCTTGGACGGTAGGCTATAGTACTCGAGGAGATTGTTTGTGGTTCCTACTAGTAGATGAAGATCCTTCTGCCCGCTGGGTACGGCCCAGTCAACTGAGCGAACCTTGCCTCCTGTTCGCACAATGACATACTGGACAAATACATCACTAATGTCTGCCTTTGAGGTATCCTCTTCACCCTTGGCTTCCTCCTCAGCGACCTTGCCGTCCTTTGCCTTCTCACGACGTCTTCTTCGCTTACGGGCCAATGCCTTTTTTATCTCGGCCTCGGATCTTATCCGCCACACGTCGACTGCCTTTTCTGAGCCGTGAACGGCAAAGTAATCTTTCTTGGGGTGAAACACGACTTCGGTAGTCCTATCCTTGCTTTGACGGTGCAATGTTCCGCGATCTTGAAGGAATTGGGCCGCAGCGGGAGTGTCCACCTGGCGAGCGCTCAGCGCAAGGCCATCGGCATCCAATGACCAAACCTTGATCTCGCCGTCGTTTCCAGCTGTGACGCATCCACTGTAATCTGGTGATAGACCAAGAGCCCAGCACTCGCCGTTTGTCTGTGAGATATGGGTTTCTATGCAGTGACGCGATGACAGGTCCCAGAGCTTGATGAGTGCGTCTTTGCCGGTTGTCAAGAGGAAACCATCGTGAGTTCCTTCGCCGTCGAGAACCATGGCCTGGGCGCCACTCTCATCCTGTACCTGCGGCTCCGGCTCGACAAAATGAAGACCCGTTATCTGATCCTTGTGTCCTCGCAATTTGAATTGGCCAACTTCTGCAACGAGATCCCAGATGATGATGTCCGTATCCTTGGAACCACTGGCTAGTCTGACACCAGACTTGTCGAACACGAGTTTGGTAATCGCAGACTTGTGACCGTTAAAGTTAAGGATAACGGAGGAAATCTGGCTATCCCATAATCGAATGCTGCCATCCTCATAGCCCACAGCGAAGACGTCCTTATCAGTTTTGCTCTGCGCGATCGCAGTTACGGGTACCGTGCATCGCTCATCTCTCCAGCGACTGAGGAGTTCTCCCTTCTTTATATCCCAGCAAAGGACTTCCTCGTTCGCTGCGACGATCGCTTGTCCCGCGCCGGCTCCTGTTCGATCTTTGGAGGACCATACTAGGTTCGAAGTGGCCGAGGCGACGACACCAAAGAACCTGCCATGCTCGTACTTTCTGCAGAGATAAGAAGTTAGATTGAATCGCCAAGTTTTTTAGGTTAGCTTACAGATATGACTTGACCATTTTTGCCCGGTTGCGACCAGAATTGGCCTTTGTCGATGTTGTCTCTTACAAACCAAAGATCCCAGAAATCTTTCTCTGCGATCCCGCGTTCGACTTTCCAAATTTTCTTATCGATAACGAGTCGACAGGCTCCACATTCTACAGGGAGAGCTCGCTGTCACGTGCCGTGTGGGTGGGCGGCTGGGAGCTCCTCACCACGTAAACGTAAACGTAAGCCCCACTACCAGGGCGTCACCGTACCTAGAGCTCCTAGGCCCAGGAACGACAACAGTAAAGAGGAGCGCGAACAGATAACACCAACAAGATGCTTCTGCTAGACTATCAAAACGTGCTGATTCAGTCAGTTCTGCACGAGCGGTTCTCGGGGTAAGATCTCGCATTGGCAAATTGTCTGAGATGTAAAGCTAATCATCGTATGTCAGTGCCCCTCCCGCTTCCATTGACCAGACCGTCAGCGACTTTGACGGCGTTACTTTCCATATCTCGACTCCCGAGACCAAGACCCAGATTCTTCTTTCGATCCAAATACGATGTTTCCCCGATCTTGTCAAGTATGGGGCTGATGAGGTTCTTCAGCGAGAGTATGGCGACTACGTGGCACCGGTCGAGCCGGGCTACGACTTCTCAGTCCTCGTTGATCTGGAGAATCTCCCAGAGTCAAAAGGTAGAGCTATCTATACTCTCTCAGAAGCATATGGTATCCAATGCTGACCATTGACTAGAGGAACGCAATGATCTGGCCCTCAAGTTCGCTCTCCTGAAACGCAATGCCATGGCCGCGCCGTTCGAGCAGGCCTACAAGGAGCACTATGCTTTGAAGGAGGAGGCATCCAAGTTCACATCCGAGGAGGCTCCCCAGGGCATTCGAGAAGGAGGCGAGGTTAAGGCCATCCATTACCGAGAAGAGGAGGCCATCTACGTCAAGGCCAGCCACGACCGAGTTACCGTCATCTTCAGCACTGTCTTCCGCGAGGAGACCGACCGAGTATTTGGCAAGGTGTTTATCCAAGAGTTCGTTGACGCCCGGAGGAGAGCAATCCAAAATGCTCCCCAAGTTCTGTTCAGGAACGATCCTCCTCTTGAGCTGGCGGACGTCCCAGGAATCCAGAATACAGGATCCGGAGATATTGGTTACGTGACCTTTGGTATGTTAATTATCTGTGATGAATCGATGGTGTCGGCTAATCGAATCGCAGTTCTCTTCCCTCGTCACCTCACCCCTCAGCGCATGACCGATGTCATCTCTCACATTCAGACCTTCCGTGACTACTTCCATTACCATATCAAGGCCTCGAAAGCCTATATCCACTCGCGTATGCGAAAGCGAACCGCCGACTTCCTCCAAGGTAGGTCTTATACGTTGAGTCAACTCTACGACAGAACTAACAGTATTCAGTGCTGCGTCGTGCCAGGCCCGAGAACGAGGAGAAGGAGAGAAAGACTGCCAGCGGCAGGACTTTCAAGGTGCAAGGAAACTAGAGTTTGGCGCAGAAAGAAGATGCTTTCTGTGTCAACGGTGTTATACAATGGCCGTTTTTTAGTACCTCGTACTTGGTTGAAACCAGCAGATAGGCGGTTAGGTAGGCGGGGTAGATGACAGTTGAGCGTTGATACTACAAAGCTGCTTTGATTTCTCAAATCAAAGCAGTAAACGAATGATAAGATATAAATAAAACTAAAGGCTAAGAAGCACTGTACACTAGAGGCTTTCGGTATTACCTTGGGCACCGTTGGACGTGCTCTTCACCGCATCCAATTAGGTTGGGGGGCATCTGTAACAATTTAAGGGTCCTTCCACGCTCATGCTGATCTTTCTTTTGATACAACACCAACAAAAACGGCCCTTAGGTCGTTACAACAATGGTATGGCCATTCGGATCGCGGAACCCTGACAAAGAGAAAGAAGAGAAACTCAAACAAGAGGCTCAACGCCGATCCGTATCATGGTCGAATACTTTTGCCCGCCTTAACGCCGATCCTTTTGGTGCAGCGAAGGAGTGGGCGCCTGTAGCCGTATTCTCGCTCGCAGGCCTGGTCGCCGTTCAAGTTTACCCAAATTATCTTCGACGAATCCCTGGGGCAGCATATGTGCGTCCTAATTTCTTCCGCAATCGAAGTCTCTTTGGTCGTGTTACCAGCGTCGGAGATGGCGACAACTTTCACCTCTTTCATACGCCTGGCGGTCGACTTACGGGGTGGGGCTGGATGAGAAAAGTCCCGGAAACTCGCAAAGAGCTTAAAGACCGAACAGTATGTGTGCATTCGCGGATATGCTGTGTTTTTGTGTTAACAAGATTGATCGACAGATCCCGATTCGCCTCGCTGGTGTCGACGCTCCAGAATGCGCCCACTTTGGCCGTCCAGCACAGCCCTTCTCAGCCGAAGCCCTCGCGTGGCTACGGAACTACATTCACAACCGCAACGTTCGAGCATACGTCTACAAGATGGACCACTATAACCGTATCGTCGGGACGGTGTACGTACGGCGGTGGCTGCTGCGAAAGGACGTGGGTCTGGAGATGATCAAAGCCGGCCTTGCGACGACATACGAGGCGAAGCAAGGGGCTGAGTTTGGCGGAAGGAAGGAGATGTACGAAGAGGCCATGGAAAAGGCTAAGCAGAAACGAAAGGGGATGTGGGCTGGTAAAGCCAGCGATTTCGAGAGCCCGAGAGCCTACAAGACGAAATGGGCGGGTGTTGGAGAGAAGACCGACGTTTGAAGAAGTTGAGAGCTACGGACAAGCATTTAAGGGCATGGTATGATTTGGATTGCATTATAGCGATGTTATATTTCACCCAGCATGAGCGAAGGGAAGCCCAAGACTGCTTCAGATGATGAGGTATTTGCATAGCTACGAGGACGACATTTACATATGTGAATCTATTTTCGGCGTTCCGGCAGGTCCAGGCCCAGACCTGAGGCTCAAGGATTTACATGTCTCTGATGCATCGGTTGTGTTGGTCAATCGATGTCTGACACGGTTGGTTGGCAATGACACAGCCGGAGCCGGAGACGGTTGCTGCGACAAAGAGCAAGCAGGGTCTCAAGCAAGGGGTTTCAGACATGGGATTTAAAAGATGTTGTGTTGGTGGTTCAGAACGTGGGCCAAGCAATGCGGTTGAGACAACTCATGAGCAATCATAGAGAGTGACGTTAAGGCCTATTTCATGGTCTCATGCAATATACTTTTATAACCCTTAGAATGCATGACATCCTTTCTGCCTTCGATTTATTAATAGTCATGTCAATCATGCAAAAAGTCAATTTACTTCCGAGCTCATATGCATTCAGCACTCATCCATCCATACAAGCCCAGCATTTGCATGTGGATGTTTAAGAGCGCTAAACCCCTGTGCAAAGTTACAAGTTACAATTGTCGTTGATCGAGATTGCACCTCATAAAAAAGCCGCCAGGAACAATCTGATTGTGGTATCACCCTTCTTTCATTGCCATTCGCTTGTGACTACGACACACAAACCTCTAGAGCTCTGGTCAAGAGCAAACAGTAACAATCAATGCACAGCGCAATATGAGGCTTAACTTAGGCCAAGCCCCAACCTCCTGAGTTTAGTGCGATGTGATATCAGAAATGATGAAGGCAATGTTCGTGCAGAGAAAGCCTCGGACTGCTAAGATTTATTGTCCAGGCAGATCCTCTCAAGGGGATCTAGATCCTAGCAAGCGGGTCATGGCCGTGACCCAAGCCACGACTTGAGCATGTGTTCAATGGTCAGAAGTCGGCGGTGAAGAATGGAAAGAACGACGCTTGACTTGATTAACTGGCCGTATGAGAAGGAGATATGGCGTTCTTAGTAGGGGTAGACCCTTGAATAGTAGGTAGGTAAGGCAGGTAATATGACAATTTAATAGGTAGGCAGTTGGTAGGTGCTTTTCTGTTCTGAGGTTACCGCCCTTACTGTATGCGTGAGGCGGGAGGTGGGAGAAACGGAAGCTCCACTCATCATCCCCTGGAGGCTTGAGCCAAGCAACCTCAAACCACTGCAACTCTTTCACTCTCCCTCTCCTAATTCTCACCTCATCCTCCACGAGAATCCTTATAGGTACCTGGAGCTTTGAGAGGAGGGGATCCTTACCTTACATTGCCTTACCTTGCCTTGCATTGCACTGCCTTGTAACTTGTCACTCGTTTTTTACTCTTCTCTCACTTCTATCGTTTGCCCTTTTCCTGCTCACCCCGGAGATCCATCCATACGTGACGCGCTGCCCACGTCGACTCGACAAGCCCATTCAATCGCAGGAAGAAGCGTCAATTCTCATTCTCAATCGGTATTCCCACTCATTCATACCACGCGCTTCGTTTCTTATTTCGTTTTGTTACCGCCCTTTCGTCAGACAGACGCCCACTGCAGCAACCCGTTGTCCCAACCATCTTGTGCAGCCTAGTCCAGCATTCCAACGCTGGTCGACCCGGAGACACGACACCTGTTCATCATTCTCAACAAGCAGCTCAAGACGTGTCTCGGCCAGCATTTCAATAGTCGCAGGATTGGAGCATCACCCCGCAAAACGCACCGGAACTTACTACCCAAACCACAAATTACAAATTCGTCCATCTAATCAATAGATCATTGCCGCTGACGAGATCTCTTGATACGAGGACGAAGCTCGCCGATAATCAAACTCAGGGTTGTTCCTCTGAAGCTCATTGGTGACGACCTAGATTAAGGTGGCGCCCTAGCACAGGTTGCTCCCGTGGCTGTGATACGTATCACTGTCGCACGTCTTGAATTGTCTGTCTCCCTAGGTTTCGAGGTTGAACCATATCAAGGTACGCTTATTTTTTCCTTGTCTTTGAACAACAGTGCATAGTCAGCCTGCGATACGTCGGTCGATCTCCATCATTTAGAGCACCATTTCTGTTGCTTTTCTTTTTCTTCACCACGACACTGCTATTTCGGTTCCTTGTTATTTGTCGTCATCCTACATCCGTGCAAGCCAGGTGCTTCAGGTACCGCATCAGTAGAAATAGGAGTCTAACCGAGTCGGGCTAGTGGTGAGATTCTGGAAATCCAATGCACGCCTAGAGAACGGACATCGCCATTGCCAGCAATTTCCCGCATACGTGCTGAAGTAGCACTGCCTGTCATCCAACTTGAATCCTACAAACCACGATTTCTCACTTCGATTGCGCATCATTCACAACTTCCCGACCGACGACTACAACCCGACAACTAACACGAAGAACTCAATCCAGGTCCTAAAACTTTTTCGGATTTTTAATACTGCCCATTCTCCTAGTGGCCGCCTCCATCACAACGCTCCCACTCTCAACCGTTAGAAAACGCGATCCTTCGCCCCTTGATATGGACCACTCTTAAATCTGAGATGCATGCACGAACAAAATCAGAACCGACGACTTCCACAAAATTTGATTTCCCTGCGCGGGGACACGCAGCACGCCCAGTAGCGAGACTCACCATTTCGATATTCAACAAGAAACGATAGTTATGCGATTGCCTTTTCAACGGCGTGGCCCTGCGGCGCGCCAAAGCCAACGTCTAGGTCCCGTTCTGGGCCCCAGCCTTGTGGCTTTAGCAGCTCTGGCGCCGTCGCTCTCGCAAGCCATCACATTCGATTCAGTACCATCTCCTAACCTAGATTTTTCAAATTTGGGCAGGATCGGCATAATTGGAGACTATGATGGAATTTCACTTTACGAGTATGAGGGGCAGAATGAACGCACTCGTAATTCCAACGGAAGCGAGTCGCTTCTGGCCCAAATGCCCAACGGCGCCTTCGCCTCGATCGTGTCCACAGATGCCTCAATCAGAGCCATGTGCTCGTTTCAACTCAGCAACGGAGAAATGCAGGGTGTGGTAATAGGCGGTAATTTTACGAGCTTGGACGGCACACAATCAAAAGCGGTTGCGCTATTCAACCCAAACACAACTGAAATCACCCCTCTGGACGGACTTGAGGGTGAGGTCAACGCTCTATATTGCGACCAGGAACGAGACACGGTCTATGTGGGTGGTAATTTTAAGGGTGCCAACTCCACCAACGCGATCGCCTGGGTTGGCACGGAGGGGTGGACAAACTTGCCGTTTGCTGGTTTCAACGGCCCTGTAAAGGCTATCACAAAGGCGTCAAATGGGCACATCATTTTCGGCGGTACATTCACAGGGCTAGGAAACTCGAGCGCACCCAGCGAAGCAACTAGCCAAGTGATCAATCTGTCGACCGCGAACATCACCGACGAGAATGGTTCTTCGAGCACTGATCCCAAGGATATCATCTGTCCCGGAAATTCATCGAGTCCTTGGTTACTGCAAGACAACTCACCTGGATACTGGGAAGCTGATTTCTCTTTCAGTTTTGCCCCTACCTTACTCAGGCTTCGAAACACGCGTCAAGATGGCCGCGGTACCAAGACTTTTCGTTTCCTCGCTTATCCTATCAACGGTATTATGAACCTGACTTACATCGACCCAGAAAGTGGCAACAATGTTACTTGCACCAGCGAGTGCCCCCTTCGTGACGATGATAATTACCAGGACTTTACTTTCGTCAACCGTGTCGGCATGAATCAATTCCGCATCGCTATTTCCGAATGGTACGGTAACGGAGGTGGCCTTGAAAGCATCGAGCTATTTCAGAGCGACATTTATGCATATGCTGTTTTCGAATTCAATGAACCAACATGCGGTGGGGTCCAGAATCCAGCTTCAGCCACTAGCACAGGGCCTTGGGAAGTTTCTCCATCCTTGGAAAGCAGTTCTGAATATCTGACGGCAGAGCTCGGTGGCGATTATGATCCTGAATCAGTTTCTGTTACATTCTATCCGAACATCGACGAATCCGGCAACTACTCTGTCAACATCTATACTCCAGGCTGTCAGGCTGATAATACCTGCGAGACCAGAGGCCGTGTCAATGTTACTGGAATCATGTCAGGTGATGATGAAAAGGATACTAACTTTACTACGACGTTGTACCAAACCAATTACTTTGAAAAGTATGATCAGATTTACTTTGGATACATTGAGAAGAGCTCCGGCTCCTTCAAGCCGTCGGTCACTATTCGCCCACTTGCAGGTCAAGATGTCGAAAGTCTTACAATTGTCGCTCAGCGGGTCGGGTTCACTCTTACTAACTCTACTGGAGGCCTCAACGGCCTCTTCGACTTCGATCCTGAACAAGCCGTTATCAATGCTTCAAGCCTCGTGAACTCACCAATCAACAAGCTTGGCGCCAGCTTTGACAGAGCGTCTGGTGTGTCGATCCTTGTCACGGACGATAACATTACATATGTCGGCGGTAACTTCACCTCAAAGGATCACGACAACATCCTCGCTATTATCGAAAACGAGGATGTCAGGGAGCCAGGCGGTGGTCTCAATGGCGAAGTCTTCACCATGTATCTCAACGACACGCAACTTTACGTTGGTGGTGATTTCTCCAACACCGATAGCGGACCTGTGACTGGTCTGGACAACATAGCCGTATACGACACCGAAGAGGACGCCTGGAGTGCCCTTGGAGCTGGTCTCGACGGCCCTGTCGAGAAGGCTGTGCCACTGATGATGAATATTACAACGGATACGCCTGAACTAGTGGTCGCTTTTACTGGGCCCTTTACTTCAATCAACGCTTTTGATGATTACAGTGCTGTTTCAGTGGACGGTTTCGCCATCTGGGTAGCTTCCGAGGATAACTGGCTGCAAAATCTTGACGGTGATTACCCTGCCTTTGGCGGTTCGCTTACAGCTGCCATCATCGATATGCCGGAAGACGGTGGTAATCTCTACGCTGGAGCCCTCTCATCCGCAC
Source organism: Fusarium abutilonis (assembly GCA_021655885.1). NCBI lineage: Eukaryota > Fungi > Ascomycota > Sordariomycetes > Hypocreales > Nectriaceae > Fusarium > Fusarium abutilonis. The sequence goes on along the minus strand of JAJJWN010000601.1, from coordinate 3,794 downwards.
AACTCGGGGCAAACGGAGCGGCGACGCTCTCTGAAGAAGGACTTGGCCAGTTTCCTCTCAAGATTCGAACTCCCTCACCTTCAGCCAACTCGTCTACACTGAGCCGCCGCGACGTTACTTCGTTCAATAACAATACCGCTGGAGTAGTAACTGCTATGTTCTACGACGAGGACGACTACAACATGACCATCCTTGCTGGTCATTTCACGACCGAATCAACTGAAGGCGATGAGATACAGAACATTGTTCTACTGGAGGACGATACCGTGACTGGGCTTGGATCTGGCATCTCGAATGGTTCTACTTTTACCGCTCTCGCTGTTCGTGACGGTATCTTGTTCGCTGGCGGTGATATTAGCGGTACCATCGACGAGACTGATATCCGGGGTCTTGTCTCGTATGACCTGGAATCGAAATCCTTCAACTCGCAGCCGCCTTCTGTGGAGGGTGCCAACAGTACTGTCGCGGCTATTGCTGTCCGTCCTGGCGACTCTGGAGACGTCTATGTGGGCGGTTCGTTTGACAGTGCCGGTGCTTTGGACTGTCCCGGTCTCTGTACCTACAACGTGAACTCTGGCCAATGGAGCCGTCCAGGTAGTGAACTCGAGGGTACCGTCTACAGCTTGATGTGGATGAGTAAGAATCAATTGGTCGTTGGTGGTGACCTTGGTGGTAATGGCTCCGATCGACGTTTCCTCGCCAGTTGGGACGCCAACTCAGAGTCGTGGTCCAACTTCCCTGGTTCTGAAAATATTCCTGGCCCTATTTCGGTTATCTCGCCTGCATCCCGCGATTACGACCAGCTTTGGGTGTCTGGCACCTTCCTCGAGGACGATTCGGTCTTCATTATGAAGTACGATGGGGAACAGTGGCATGCGGTCGAGCCGTCCCTGAGTTCGGACACAATTATTCGTGGCCTCCAGGTCTTTTCTGTGACCGAGGACCATGCGAACGCCGATTTACTAGACAGCAACCAGGTCTTGATGTTGACGGGCTCTATCGACGTTCCTGACTTTGGAGTGGCATCAGCTGCGATCTTCAACGGCACAACTTACCAGCCCTACGCGCTGACGATGAAGGCGGGTGATGCTCCTGGAACCATCGCCGGCATCTTTTCTCAGCGGGACAACTTCTTCCAAGAAGGTGAGTTTCCCTTCCCATTTCTTTTGAGTGAGCAATACTGACTATATGCTTAGAGAAGCACATGGCATTAGGTTTTGTCGTCCTTATTGGACTTGCTATCGCACTTGGCCTGATGCTTCTTCTCGTGCTATGTGGCATCATCCTCGACCGCATCCGCAAGAAGCGGGAGGGTTACGCCCCTGCACCAACCTCGATGTACGACCGAGGGAGCGGAATGCATCGCATCCCGCCTCACGAACTCCTTGAGTCTCTCGGCCACGGCCGAGGTGGTGCACCACGCGTCTGAGCGTGAGATTGTTCCTAATCTTTGAGGAATATCATCGTTTTAGCAAGCCGCATACATGTCTGATTTGATACCTTTGGCGTTTTGGAAAGGTGTATGGGAGTATTTCGGACTAAGGAAGTCCATGACTATTTTCGGAAAAGGTGATCTAATATTGAGATCCCAGCGCGAGCATGCAGTGTTCTGACTTGAGAAGTCGAGGACGCGCATTGTTTAAAAAGCTTGGGCTTGAAGCTATACCCTTACTTCGGCTGGATCCTGGAGAGGGCATCCCAATAGCGCTTACTTGACCTCGGACTCGCAAAGCCTGCCCTCCATCTGTCCTCTTCTTTTCTCTTGTTTCTCGTCTTCACTTCATGAGGCTATGACCCACCGGTTAATGTCTACCTGTCTATTATATTTCACCAACATATGTGCATAGATGCCTTGTTTGCTGAGACTATCTTATCATCGTCTCTTTTCCATGTATATTTCCTTCTTCAAGGCAGTCTCCGCCCTCAAGACTGTCCGAGAACTCGAGGCCTTGTGCCCGTGTTTCTCTTTGGTAGCCCTAACACCATAAAAGGTTGGAGGGGAGCACTCGTGCAATTCAAGGGTTCGAGATGGTTATTTTGGTGGCTACAGTTGAGGATGATCTGGTTGATGGCGCTGTGGTTAGAGGAGGCTATCTAGTACTGACCGGGCTGAGCTAATACTATGTTGACCTATGGTAGCTTAATCTGAGTGGTGATAGTTTCTCATATTCTCGACTGATTATTGGTGACATCGCGTACAGACCCTTGTTCTCGGCTTGACTTGACAAAAGATTCAATGTCTGGTCCTTTTGTAAACCTCGTCTTTAGCCGTATGTATATATGTGCTTTACTTGCGGGACCGTGTCGACACGCGATGCTACCATGGCATTGTTACATTTATTTACGTTAATTGTAGTGGCTTTCCATGTCAGCCCATTTTTCATGTCAGTGCAGACTGTGCGAGCAGTCTCGAACGCTGGGAGATGGCTTTTGCTTCGAAAGTCGTATGTTGTGGAAAACTACACCAGAGCACAGGTCATCTCTTGTTGTTCCCGTGCATAGAAACCGTCTTGGGAACTTGGGACAAGTTTCATGCAGAGTAGTGTGTGTTGACCACGCGGCATTTGGACGAGGCGAATCGTGTTCCTGGCTTCCCTGAGGGACAATGTGTGTTTGACGATTGGTACGAGGATGCTCCTTGCGCGAGCGAATACGGGTTGAGACTTGAGTGACAGGCTTCATAACTCTAATAGATTGATGACACTGGGGTCGAAGCTGAAGTTGACGTCATGATATGGTTTCTGCAACGGTTTCGCATTGCAGGGCTGTCCCTTGGGCATCTGGAAGAACCGTTCTAACAATATTCGAGTCGCGAATACTGTGTTTGACTGCAGCAGTTGTTGATGCCGGAAACGACATGGTCAAAGTTGGGATGGTGTATTCTACCCTGTACCACAAGTGCCAGAACATGTCGGAACAGACAACACACTTGTCTCTCAGCAACACCATCTACGTCACATCTGCTTGACTCCCACTGTCGTGGGGACGGACACACATCAACGGTGAGAATGACATAGCCCAGCTGCCGCGTTGCGCTGTAAATTTATCCACAGGGCCACAGCAACGTCGAGTGTTGCATCTCATTTGGATCTGTAGCTACAATACGCCCTCGAGGTGTGTGATGGGTGCCAAGAAAACATAGTACCTGCTGCTATAGTAGGTAGGTATGGAGTAGGTTGGCGGTTGGCGGTTGGCTCCTCCATTCTGCGCGATAAACGGACAACACAGAGTGAGTGATGCAATGCTTACAGAGTAATAAGTGATGAACGACGTCTGGTCGCTGGAAATAACCACAACAACAAGAACAAGGCGAAAGAAGTGGCCAGGCAGCCCAAAAAAGACCAGCCTTGCGCCGGCCGGTTGAGCTCCGCCCCCTGGGTGATCGCTTTTAGCCTGGCAGATCGATGACGCCGTAGGCATACATACCTTGCCTAGGTAGTTATCGCCCCGCTGCAACCCTCTTAGGTACCTACACTTGCGGTGCTTTTCCCTCTTGGATCTTAGACTTTAGACCTTAGACAAGAGAGAGCTGAGAGCATGAGAGGTTGGCGGCTCAGTTTGTTCCCTGGCAGGATTCCAAGGGTCAATATCAATAACAAAAATGATATGACGTAAAGTATCATTTTCTTTTCTTCCTCCCCTCCCCTCCCCTCCCCTCCTCTCACAAGCGCCGGCCGAAAGCTGCAACGACGGATGCAGTCCAAGAAAAACACCAACAGAAGCACGGAAAAACTAATACCAGCACTGCCAGCGGATCTCTTATTTGGTCCGGGGCCGCTTCGCCATCATTAGTA
>JAJJWN010000600.1:0-10243 GCA_021655885.1 Fusarium abutilonis | reverse complement strand
GCTAATTCTAATATTTCCCCTTACTGGATGTTAATTAAGGCTACCTAGTAAGATAACACCTTAAGGGCTTTAAGCGGGTGGGATTGCTTGGGACCTATTTGTAAGAGCATTGGGAAGGTGCAAAGCTTATCCAATAGACCAAAAGATCAACCAGTTCGATCACAATGTGATCGGACTGCCTTCCACATCAGTATATAAGGCGCCTCGGCTAAGTCACATAGCACAGTAGGTCTCTTACAGGGGCCCTGCCCAATAACCTTACACTATTAAGGAAGTATAATAGTAGTGGTTATTACTAGCACTAAATATTAGAAAGAAAGAACATGCTATTATTATTATCTTAGAATCCCTAATTTATCCGGATATATAAGTTTCTAAACGGACTAAGGAGCAGCATAGGCTCTCTTCTAGTATTCTATGCCCTCTTTACTAGCAGCTTCCTTATTGTTCTGTACGTTCTCATTCATAGGGTTTACATATTCCCTGGATGGAGTCGAGGGGTGAGGCAGCAAGTTGTTCATAGGCATCCCAGCACCTGCGGTCTAGTGTTATATTCGGGGTTAGCGTGGGAACGACACAATTGCGTCTAGGAAGACTACACCAAACAGAAATCGCACCGGGCACCAAATATCAGGACACTATTACGACACTTGGCAGAGCCCTATTCGTGGTTAATACTCTAGACTTTAAACCAGGAATGGAAGCTTACATAGTAATTCGCATAGGGGCTGGCCATCTTACAGAAGATGCCGTCGATTAAAGATAGCTTAGTTATATATTAATTCTCTAACGGAACGAAGAGGAAAGGTATAAAAAGGAGCAGAAAGAATAAGATTAAGGATCCGCAGGGCCAGGGTATAAAATCTTCCTAGTACAGCCTTCAACGCAGCACAGCCGGAAGGGGTAAAATAATATCTATAAATTAATCAATAACCTAACAGCTGGAGCGGATGTCATTCTAATGGCAAAATCCGCCAGCTTGTACCGTTGTGGGTGCAATTGGTTTGGCTATATTGATTAGGCAATTCTTACGTTTAATTGGCGGGTGGCCATAGCCATTTACACTAGATGTAGGTGCTAATTCAAGAACTGCCAAATCATTTTGCCTTATAGAGCCGGCTGCAGTGTAATGTTGTGTCTGCACAGTGGTAGGAAGCTTGTTCTGATCAACCAAGCCAAGATGCTGAACCAATCTCAAACGTCCAGCTATTTGCTGTAGTAGGCGCTGGTTTCAGAAAGTTCGCCATTACTATATGATGTCGTCGCAAAGCCGTATGCGTGACACCTTGTTAACCAAATTATGCATATGGAGAGCTCCCTGCAGCTTGGCTCATGTTTAGTTAGCAACAGGTAAGAGGTTCGAGAGGGTCATATGCTAAATCCATACAAACTGCGCAGCCGACGCCGTTTAACGCCTGTTATGCGAGCCCCAATACTATCATCTAGGTCTATAACATCGCGATTCGGTTGCTCCCGGGTTGATGGAGGCATATCTATAACTCTTAGTGGAATAGTCTGAGCATCTAGGCTTTATACTATATCTATGTTTATTCACGCTGAAATGACCATAGTGCGCGTATATAAAATGAGGCACGGACCGCGACGGTCTTGCCGCAAAATAACCTTCCCGGAGGTGAATTAACCTTTATCGGTAGGAAAGCCCCAAGAGCCATTAGCGATGCGGCTAAGGGGCCCCGGAGTTACATTTTTAAGAGTTCGAGTTAGTCGGAAACATCACGCCTACGACATCCCGCAGCTCTTTGTGGACTCTAAATAAAGCCATCATGGAAGATCTCAAAATAAAGGCGCTTCTCGGGGAGGAACTGCCAGGACTAGAGGTCGTTATAACCGATACGTAATTTAATATACAAGTAGCTTAAGGATAATCCCAACTTCATCTCTAGATAATACGCTATCTTATATCGTAAGCTGGTAAATAATAGCTGCTCGTAAACTAACGATTACGCCACATTTCAAGATATCATCGAGGCGCTCGCTTTTCTTTAACGCTTACGTGAATGGCTTACTGTAACCAGCCAACGCGCCACCTACGCGGTGCTGCTCATAAATCCAATCCAATCCAATTTAACAAATTATTAAGCAAATCAAAATAAATATACTAATGATTCGTTTCGCATTGAAAATATTAAACCTTGTAACGTATATCATAAGCATGCGGGACAACTATCCCTTTAACTGGTATAGCCCTCTGTATAGGTCACTTGAGCAGTATATAGTAAATCGAAATATGAGAAATTTAAGGTACTTCTTTCCCCAACTATTTTAGGTAGTAATAGAAGTCCTAACAATCTTAATTATTATAAATTACTATATTATACTTAGCGCACCTAAAAACAGTCTGCCCCTTTAAACTGCTATAATGCCTTATTATATTACCTGTTATTAGCTGTAGATAGCTTTATTTTTAGCATTTTCCTTACGGTTAACCTTACTAAAAGCCCTTATAAGCTAGGCAATCTAACTTCTTCTTCCGGTTAATATAATTAATTTTTATTAATTATAATAATATATATTATATATTGTTATAGCTAAATCCTCTCTTAAGGAATTAGCTCTTAATATAACTTCCTAGTTAAGACTAATATAGCTATTAATCTAGTTAGGATAATTTATTATATATAATATATATTATATTAATATACTTACTTATTTATATTCTATCTAACTTTATTTCCCCTCTTTATAAGCTAATACTCTATATTATTTCTATTTAAAATATATTTTATTAGGTAACTTTACCTTTCCTTAGTCTAAGGCTTATTTAGTTAAAATACCTTATATAATCCTATACTACTTCTTATATATATATAACCGCTCCGGTTTAACAACGCATACCGCCAAGCTAAGAAACCTTAATGTAACCCCAACCCCCAGAGTTACAGAGGTATTAAGGATGAAAAGTTAAGGCGCGTAGAATTGCAGGAGGAGGGATAAGGCAATTACAGACAGGGATTGGGCAAGGTAATGTATATATACATAGATATGCCCTTAGAGAAAAGGAAGAAAGGAACATAGAGAGAAAGTAAGAAAACCAAGGACAGAAAAAAGAAAAGAAACAAATGGAAGCAACGTACATGGCAAATGGGTGCCACAGCAACCCATGAGCTCTGACTACCCCTAATTCAACCCGCTGGCAAAGTGAGAGGATGTTGTGAGCTGGGTGCGCAACGCTAGGGACTTCATGCAGCACGCCAGACTTTCCAGCCAGCGCTTTAGCACACCAGCTGCCTTCCACCAAACCCATTGAATGTCACCCCTAGTGATAGCATTGACATTAGGCCAAATATTTAAGTCTACCAGAATCTCTCCGTCGCGCACCTATTTCCAATGTCCAAGTCCCAAATTCCCCCTTTTATACCAAATCTTTTGTCTACGATCGCCTTCGACCTAGATATTCGTTACAAGAATATCTCATTCAATCAAAGCTCCAGAGCGCACCTAGAGTCTTGTGTTTTCCCATGCAAATTGCGCTCCGAACCCATCGTCACATTTCGCTCTCGACTTTCTAGCTCGCCGCTTGAACTGCCGCTTCTCGTATCTGTTGCGTCCTATGCACCGCGCCGTCGCGCGATAGTGCACCATGTTCTATTCCGAGACTCTGCTCCAGAAGAGTGGGCCACTCGCCAGCGTCTGGCTTTCGGCCAACTTCGAGCGCAAGCTCTCTAAGAAACATGTTCTGCAATCAAATATCGCTGATAGTATAGCGGTCATTATCACACCCAGTCAGGCGCCTATGGCCCTGCGACTAAGCAGTCAGCTACTGCTTGGTGTCGTTCGAATCCACCAGCGCAAGACGCATTACTTGCTCGATGATTGTGACCATACTTGGGTAAAAATGAAGATGGTACATATCATTCTCTCTTCCTTCCGACATTATATAATAAAATCCTAGGCCTTCCGACCAAGCATAGACCATGATATTCCCACCAGCCTACAACTTCCTGAACGCGAAGCACTCACGCTTCCCGATGCGGTGACGCCTTACGATGGCTTCGAACTACCCCCTACTCCGGACGTGAACTGGCTTCTATCCCAGATAGAAGAGGTGGAAATAGGCCCAATCGACCGCAAGCGTCGCGTCAGCCTACGTGACACTTACTTACCAGAAGAATTTAGTCCTAGTCATTATCTTGGCCTGCATGGGGAAGAGTTGGAGCCCATGGAGGGTCTTGATCTTGAGCTTGATTTTGGTATTGAGCTTGGCCGAGAAGCGCCGGCTCCTCGCCTGATTGAGGAGGAAATAGTTAGCGAGCTTGAAGCCACACCGCCCAGGAAAGAGGGCGCTGAGGGCGAGCCGTCTCTCGAACTAGGCTTTGGCGAGATACCAATAGGTGGTGAGGAATTCGAGTTCCACCCGGCCGATATCAGTCGCGCTCGAATCACCGAATCCCCGCTCTCTGAGATCGATGAAGCAGTTGCTTGGGAGCTTGAGGCCGAGTATACCGCGCTCCGCCCAGCTGAACTCCACGAGCCTGAAGAAGAACGCGTCCTTATGCGACGGCCTGAGCAACGCGTTAAGAGACAGAAGATTTTGATCCCCGATGAGGAGATTACTCTATCCAACCACCAAATTCGGGAGCAGCAAGCCAACCGTGATAACATTACTAAACCTACGGCATTCCTCCCCCGGGACCATTTCTTGGCCGCTTTAGTAGATATACAAAAAAGCGGCGGTTTCGTTTCCTCAATTATGTTGGAAGGACGAAGCTCCGCGTGGGCGCCCGAACTACGAGGAATGCTCTCTCTAGATGCTGTTCAAGAATCGAGAGAGCTAAAGCGGAAGCGCCCTATTAGAGCCCCTGAAGTTGAGCCCGAATACGGCGTGTCTAAGTCACCACGCCTAGAGCTTGGTGAGGAACCAGGGATTGGTCTTAGAGCTGGAGCTCTTGGCGAGGAGACCATGGCCGGTGAAGAAACAATGTTTGAAATCCCCGCCTTCGAGGAGATCACTGCCCCTCTTGCTCCACCCGCCGAACACCCCCCTATCTCGATAGCTGCCGAGCACGCAGTCCACATTCTGCGAGACCAATTCGGCCCCGAAGCTGCGACCAGCCCCGGCAGGCGAGCGACCGCGTCTGTTGTTTTCCAAGACCTGCTTCCCGAGTATCGGACCACTAAGGCCGAGGCTACTAAAATGTTCTTCGAGTGCCTGGTGCTCGCTACTGAGGACACGATCAAGGTTGAGCAGGGCCCAGGGCTGGGAGATGATATCCGGATCTGGGCAAAGGAAGGCCTCTGGGGATGATCCGAGATGCGGGTGGCGAGATGTAGCACGTGATCGAGCCGGAGCCTATTGCCATTTCACCTATCGCATGTACGGATGGATAGCCAAGATTAAATAAGCACTTGATTTTCTATCTAAAGGAGCGACGAGAGTTAATCTCTTATACTTATATTTAGTCTGCCGATTATCTAGGCAGCAGGATACTGCCTGCGATTTAGAGTTTATAGTAACTATAAAGTTATTTACGATAGTTGTAATCCTTGCCCTTAGCACACAGACGTAAAAAACATATTAATAAATAAAATAAAATAATAAGAACTAAGACAGCACTGCCTCTAGTAGACTGTCTAGGCTTTAGCCGCTAAAGATAAGATGCTAAACACTTAGAGAATTTAGCCTTTAAGTAGGCCTATTATAGGGATAAGGAAGGCTGGGAAATGTGGCAAGGAGTAGGGATTTATAAGGTTTAAGGGTCTTAGGGCCAGAAGTCGGAAAAGAATATAACTAGATTTAACGTTATAGGCCCTATGAGGCATATCCTCCTGGGCGGAATAAATTCATTTGTTTATACTCTCTTTTAAGTAAAAGTGGAATGCGGGGAAGTGCGGGAAAATACAATGAAAGTAGGAGGATTAATAGAGATTTAGTCCTAGAATTGAGTTTACGGAAGACTGAGATCGGCTGGTTTGTCGGGATAAGCGGAAGTCACCAACGTACTCTAGTTATCCAGCCCTCTGGCCGACCTAGCTCGCGGTTCCGCTAATGTAAATTCCGCTGACTCGTCCAGGCTGTAGAGTCGCGTCATCGAACCACTCGACACCTGTACGGAAGGGATTAGACTGCGACGCTTGTCGAGAGTCCCACGATGAGTATCTGCAGAGATACCTGAGGAGGAGTTGTCGGTTATGTGCCTACAACTAGCAATAGAGAGGCACACTAACCCTTTCTCTCTCTCAGGTTTCTGAGAGATTATGGGCGACTTTTCGCACATTACTCGAGCGTGCTCTAAATATTCCATGGCAGAGGCGTGGTCCAGAGGCTTTGACCAACCCGGGTCCCATATGCTCTCGCATTCTTTAACGGAGCCGACGATGATTCCCTGGAATATAACGATACCGGTGCTTGAAGATGATGCACTCTGCTATGATAGTGTTTGGCCTGAGGCGGAAAAATCGTTGACCCATGGAGGATCTGTGCAGGGAGAGCATATCATCATTCTCCAATCTGGGTCCCAACTTGGAATGTCGGACGAGTCTCTTGGAAATTAGCAATAGGCAAGAATGTCGATATGGCCTTGCTTAAGCATTGTAAGCGCTGCCTCACGATAGACTCTTTCATGTCCACGTGTAGTCTGGAAAGGAGGAAAATTCCGCCGTGTCTTTGGCCAGTTGCAAGACAGAAAATATCCTGTCTCTTGGGTCCGTGGCCAGGGGGGAATTTTAGTCCTATTCGAGCACCAATGTAGTGACGAGGACTTGAAATAGAGAATCCGAATCGCGGTCCGTTCGGCTCCAGTAGCGATTCCTCCTGGTTACCACGCCTTCCATGAAACTCGCTGTAGGGGGTTTATATATGTGAACCATGTCTCAAATGATTGAGTCGAGGTCGCTTCCTCCTGAAGAGCCGGCTTGGTGATTCATAGATAGCTTGTTGATAAAAACGAAGACGGCTTGGAGCTGCCAGTCCCAAATCATGACACTGCCGCAAGCAATTTTAATGTGGCTCGCAACGGCGTATTCCTGCATGATCCAGAGCCTCTTCTAATAGTCCCGCTTGCATAAGAAGCGGAATATAGGTTCGATGGCCTCTATGGCCTCCTTGGTCTCGCGTGGTGCGAACACGCGCTCGTGATCTCCTGACCAAATCAACGTCCCCATTCTTCCAAGGTGCTTAAGAAGCCTGTCGCTGCCGTTCTCTGCGGGCCCAAGCAAAACAACAAAAGTCTCTGCTTCGCTGTAAATCTCTTTCATTTGCTGGACTTAATTGCCTTTCTCCACGTCATCCTGTTGATTGATGCAGATTTGATCAAACCATACAAAGACGTCTGAGTCCTTGTCTTGAAGTTGCCGAAGTGCTGCGTCGACTCTTTCATTGATGTAGTATTGTCGATCTCTGATACGAAGGGAGCTTGGTCATTATTTCTCCCCCAGGCATAAGAGAGCGCCGTATATGGCTGACAATGACCTTGCTCCGCGTGAATGAGGTCTACGTAGAGAGCGCAGTCACTTTGATTCGGCTCCTGGGTTTTGGCCTTGAGTTGAATTAATCGGATCTCATGGCGGTCCGTCTTCAAAGGCCCGTAAGGGAAATCGTAGAGAGGATGAATAGGATGCGTCATGGCGAACAGTGAAGGATCAAGGGGAGATGGATGAGTTTGGACTGCGAATAGATTTTAGAGTAGCTGAAATAAAAGGGCTCAAGTCCATATAGAAGCCTGGTGATAACGCATCGGCCAACGATGTGTGCGTTGACTTTATACTGCGCGCTGTCTACCCAAGGATGTCAGATAAGCAGCAAAAACGCAGACGCCTCCGGTGCTTCGGGCACATTGTGAATCTCTGCGCGCAGGCTTTCCTTATCCGGAAGGACGCCGAAAAATTCTGCAAAGATCTAGACGCTGCGTACAGGTAAGGTGATATGAAGCGAATCCGGGAGCTCTGGCGGAAGCGCGGCGCCATCGGAAGGCTTCACAATATCATCAAATACATCCGAGCCAGTCCTCAGCGCCGTCAATTTTTCAGATCAATTGTCTGTAGGGGAGAACTGTCTGAGTTTGATGGCTTAGAGGTGAGTTTGCGCCTTCCATAAACCCATAGTCAGAACTAATAGTTAGCCAAACTTATCCAAAGCTAGCAGACACGCTGGAATTCATACTTCACCTCGATTGGTAGGGCTCTTAACGTCAAGGAGCGAATTCAAGTCTTCTGTGACCAGTATGAGGCTGGCCAGAGCTAGAAAAGCCTCACCGAAGACCGCCTGTCTGAGCAGCAGTGGGACGAGCTTGCACACCTTCATGATCAGCTGGAGACGTTCTATGACGGAACCCTCTCTACGGAAGGCAGGCTTTCAACACTAGCGGATCACTTTCAGACACTTGACTGGCTACTAAATGAGATTCAGCAGGCCAAGATTAAATTCGAAGAACTCCACAAGGAGGCTGTTCGAAGGAACACCAGTCGAGGAACTGTTGCTGCTGAAGCTGATGACTTCGCATTTCTTGACGCTTCAGCGGAAGCTTCTTGGCGTAAGGCAGAGGAGTACTTCAAGAAAGCGGATGAGACACCGGCATACTATGCCGCTAGTGCGCTGAATCCGACTCTCAAAAACCAGTGGTACATCGAGACTTGGACAGATGAAGAAAAGAAGTTATGGATCCCGAGCGTTACGAAGCTTGTTAGGGGGCTCTGGCTAGAAGAGTATCGGGGAAGACATTCTACAAAGCATGCGTCAGTTTCCGCTTCGTTCTGCCCAACTTTGCCTGCTCCGGTTAGAAAAGAGAAGGCCTTTGTGGCGGTCAAGAGCCATAAACGACTGAAGCTTCGTCACGAGGCCCTGGCAACCGACCCTCCAGCTGTCGACTTGCTCGATCAGTTCCTTGAAACACATGTTATCCGGCTTGGTGAGGACGAAACCTTTGAGGATATCCATTACTGGAACGATCGCTACTATACGCAGCCGGATCTAGCCCGTATGGCTCTGGATGTTCTGGCCGTTCCATCAATGTCAGACCAGTGCGAGCGGCTATTCAGCAGCGCCAAGATACTGCTTTCCGACCGGCGGTCGAGGCTTAAGATAGATATCATTGAAGCCAGCGAGTGCCTCCGATCCTGGTTCGACCCACCTGCACAGAATACTTTTGAGGATATCAACATCGGGAGTCTGATCTGCAGGGAGCTCGGCACGGCGGGGAGGGATCTGAAATTAGAATGGGCAATGAGAACCTTCAGGCCGTTAAGCAAGAGGGTTTTCTGGATGAGAACAATACCACTCAAGATGGCTTGCGGAAACCAGTGTAATTGATGCCAAATACATAGGTACTGTAACATCATTAAACGAGGATCGATTCCGCAGTAAATCTCGCGGCGACTCTTTTCGCAAAATACTCCTAATCCATTTAGAGAATTGGATTTGCATTGGCGCTCCTGGAGCCCCCAGCCCTGTGCATTGGACTGGACTGGATCTGACCTCGAAATCCAGTCCAGTTCAATCCAACAAGATCACTGGGCATATACCGTATCGCGTTGCAAGGGGGTGGTATTCCGCCGCCGCGCCCGTCTCGCTCGTCTCCGCTCTACATCCGCCGTAATCTTGGCTTTAGATGTGGAATATCTTCGAGGCCTACCTTGATTACACTCTACTACTAGTACGGCATTAGAAATGAGAAAATTTGGCTCTTGCTATCTACCTCCTTGCCTTTCTAACGCGTATTGGTTGTTTGCTAACTCTGGAGTCCCTATAATCTATACCTCACTTAACCCAGGTGACTTGGTAGAATTAGGGAAATTCCTCTATACGTCGATTAGGGGCCATTTGCCGATAGGCTTATCTTCTGACTCGTCTTTAGGTAATATTAGCCGCCGCCTTCTCTTCTCGACTTACGTACTTTATAGGCCGACCTCATTTAGAAACTGATCGATATCTATATTCTTTGCGGTAGGGTGGCTAATAGCTGCTGTAGGTTATATAATATACTTATACAGTTGGTCGTAAGAGGTATAAGAGAGTAAGTTATAACCCTAAAATAGGGGCTACTTATTTAGGCAGTAGTGGCCTTAGGGTAAGTTATGGTTATATAGCCGATAGCGGTATTTAGTAGCTTATTATATCTCTATATATTAACTAAACTATAATTAACTTTTATAACTTAAAAGCTTTTATATATTTATATATAATCTATTTCTAAAAATTTAGTATATACCGCTTTATCTATTAATATATTTAGAATTTTAATTTAAATTACTACTAGCTTAAAATTATTCGTTATAGTCTTATTAATAT
>JAJJWN010000599.1:0-10289 GCA_021655885.1 Fusarium abutilonis | reverse complement strand
TATTATAACTAAGTATTACACATAATAAGATTTAATATAACTAGTTTTAATAAGAAATGATTATAAAATAATCTCCTGGATTAAATTTAAATATTATTATTATATATATTTTAAGAAGTTGGATCAGACTATAGCAACTCTTTGCTTATATACTTATGCTACAAGTTGCCACTTAATATCTTCCCAGCCTCTCCGTCTTCTTATGGTGACTTTAACAGACCCCTCCGGTTTCGCTACACTCTGTCCCGTAAGGTTGGCAAAGGGGCATGGTGGAAGTGTTTTCTCATCAAGCCCATCCAAATCAAATCCCATCACCAGGGCGGCTAAAAGGGCTATATTCTCAGCCTCTGCAAATTTCCGCCCGGGGCAGAGATGTCGGCCACCCCCGAAGGGCCAGAATGCCGTCTTTTGTGAGGCGGCCCCTGATCCGGAGGCCTTTGCTCCAGCTTTTGCGTCCAGAAAACGTGTTGGCTCGAAACGTCCAGGGTCTTGCGGGCCCCAGACATCAGGCATGCGGTGTGCGACTGCAGATGGTAGATGGACAATGCCTCCAGTTTTCAGAAGAGTTCCATCAGGCAGCACTACGTCCTCGACTACGAACCGCGTTCCCGTGATGGAGTCAGCAAGGCGTAGTGTTTCTAGATGAACAGCTGCCAAATACGGACAAATGGCTTGGTCCGTCAGCTGCGATGCGTGCAGTGTAGCTTGCTTCTGAGAAGTGTCCGAACGTTCCTCGAACTCGATCAACGATACTACTTCGGCGCGGATCTTGTCCACGACATCTGGTCGGGCAAACACGTTGGCCACGAGCCAAAAGAGCATCGGTGCACTGTTTGATGCCGCAACATGCACCATGCCAATTTCCATGCGGCCCAGGTCGGTGTCGCTAAGGCCGGCATCGCGGACGAGCCGGGAACGCAGTCGTGTGAACTCGGCTGCTTCCTCCGGGAATGCGTTTTCGTAAGGATAGTCTTGGAAGTAGGAAATCAGGGCATCTTGTAGGCGTTCGCGAGACCGATGTCCCGCTGGTGCAACTAGTCTGGGCGCGACGTTCCAGAAAAGCCTAAACATGGCGTCGTCAAATACCCTATGTAAAACCTGGTGAGCTTGCCGTCCACAAACAGAGGGTTCGAAGGGTGTGATACCAGACGTCATCAGTCAAACACAGGTCCTTGCGAAGGGGATTCGTCAGCGCTCCATACAGAGCGTCAGTCGTTGCCAAAACCAGTATCCTTCGCAGAAGGTGATACAAGTCTGGGACATGTTGTTCATAACCATCAGTAGCAGCCAGCTCTGCCAAATCAGCTGACAAAGCTCTTAGAGCAGTCGAGGTCATGCGACGTAAGGGCTCAGGCGCCATCGCTGCCGGGACAGCCTTAACGAAATCATGGAGGATTGTGGTATGTTCCAGGACATGTTTTGCTTGGGCGCTGAGTCGCACAACTCCATCAGCGGCCTGGATGTTGAATGTGTCCACGCTGAGGTGTCGGTTGCGGAAGGCAAACTGCGCGAGAGCTGGAGAGAAGATGACGTAGAATTTCTGGCCAAAGATGTTCAGCGTCGCAACGTCACATCTTCTCTCCAACTTATTGTTCAGATCTAAGTAGTAACCCCCTCCCTTGCGCCACATTCCCACGACGTGCCCGATAATTGGGATACTTGGCTTAATCAATGGCGGCTCTCTAGGGTCTAAGGGGAAACTCAAGGACCTTCTCAGCAATAAGAGGACTAAGGATAGCAGTGCAAGTGTCACATGAACTATCCATTGCGAGCACCACTGATACTCTTTGAAACCTTTTGGTTCGTTGCCCCGGTTCTCCATGTTACGGGCGGCGTGAACTCACAGCGTGACTGTAACGAGGTTGGGTCAGGTAAAGAATAATACTGAAGAAGCTTATGAGGGTGAGCGTGCCGTGATATAGGTCTTTAATATTTAACATTCAAGCTGCGTCAGCAATATGAAAACAGGCCTTACCGCCCCTGTTTAGAGCACGTAGAGCCTACTTGTTATTATACACAGTAGGACTATGATTAGGTATACTCCCTGGTATAGAGTATTTATTATTATTAGCAAAGTTCATTCTTAGAGTTATAATTAAATAATAAGGTAAGGATTAAAAGTCTTGTTTTAGTATTATAATATTATTAAATCTTAAAAAGGCTTACTTATTTCGTAAGGTTCAAGCTAATAAAAAGGTTATTAACTATATTTAATAATAATTCTAAACTATAAATTTAAGACGAAAGTTTTAACTTGATGTTAATTCTTAAATCCTAGTAAGGATAATATACTTTTAAGACCCAGGTCTTTGAGAGGATTAGATCAATTATGCAGAATTCCCCTAAAGACAGATCAGCACAATACCACATCATCCTAATCTAACAGATATGCCCATCTCCCGTTTCCATCTCCCGGCTCCGAATTCTAATCCTCGCCTGAGGATCAGCAGCGAGAGTAAGTCCAAACTCAAACGGTTTAGTATCAGTTGATTGGGGGCAAATCACCCAGTCGTACTTGAGTAGCAGGTGGGCCAGAGCGACTTTGACTTCTTGGGCAACAAAGAAGCGGCCGGCGCAGGCATGTTTTCCGTGACCCCAGGCCAGGTGGTTTGGGCTCGTACTGACGAGATGAACGTCCCTGGTATCAGTTGATTCACGTAAGCGGAAGAAGCGATATCCATCCCACTTATCGGGGTCATCATAGACTGAAGCATCCCACATACCATCAGCTGAGACGCCGATAATGCTGCCATTAGCGATGACAATACCATCTGAGAGGTGCAGGTCTTGAATCACTCGGCGGTGCATGGAAGCTAATAAGTCAGATGATCAGCTCAGGTAGTCAAGGAGCCTTGGGTGTCGGGTCAACTTACTCCGGGCGAGCGGCTTCAGACGCTGGCTTTCCTTGAGCACGCTGTCGAGGAGTCTCATGTTGTACAGGGCTGACTTTGTCCATCCGGACTCGGTGATTACCTGTCGGACCTCGTCGCGGAGGGGTCCAACGATATCCGGATGTTGAGCCATATCAAGCATCGTTTGCGTCAAGAGGTCAGTCGTCGTGTGAATAGCTGCCTGTGAGAGGATGAGCTGTCCAACAACCGGGTCGTAGCCGCCGAACTCCTCTTTGGCATCCTGCTCGAACCATTCGATCACGTCGTTGAACTTGGGATGTGGGCGGCCCTCAGCCTCGGCAGCGGCCTTTATTTCGCGTCGCCTCTCAATGATGCCATTGACAATGCGCCGGGCTTCCGCAACTTGTGCCCGGAGTCTACGGCAGTGCGGTAAGAACCAGTGTACGAGAGGCTGAAGTACTTTGGGCCACATGCGCAGCAATGTTGCGGCCATGTACGCGGTTGTCGTGTACTCCGTCGTGATCTTCAGCCACGCTTCATTGCAAGCACCCTCCTCGCCAAGGAAGACACGAGAAGACAAGCGGGCGACTAGCTGGAGTACAAGCTCCCGTAGATTGACCTCGTGCCATTCTGATCAAGTCTTTGGTCAACAAAACACTCTGAACAATCAGAGGCGATACTTGCCTGTAGGATCTCCCA
The DNA here is from genome assembly GCA_021655885.1 of Fusarium abutilonis. Lineage (NCBI taxonomy): Eukaryota > Fungi > Ascomycota > Sordariomycetes > Hypocreales > Nectriaceae > Fusarium > Fusarium abutilonis. Next base: position 6,738 of record JAJJWN010000599.1, on the reverse strand, counting down.
ACAGGTCTCGTAGGGCCGCGGCACACTCGCTCGAGAGGGCGGCCGTTACTTTATCTGTGTAGTAATCTTGAGTCAGCTGTATATCACGGGGTGTCCTCTGACGCTCACCTGGGCAACTCGTGAGATGCTTTCTAACAACGTCGCGACTGTGATGCGCATCTGGGGTCCCTTCGCGAAAACCCTCGAAACCTGGGTAACGTGCGTGAAAGATCTAACAGACATATAGTCTCGTCAGTTCGATGCGCAGATAACAGAACATGGTGAGTTCGGGGTTCACCAACCTCGGCCATGACAGAAGGGTAGTCCAGTCGAGGGTCGGCGCGGATTTCATTGGCATACTTGGCCGGGAGCACCGTCAGCTCACCAATGTCGGTTAGAACTCGGAAAGGCATGCCAGTCTTCAAGCCCTGAGCCATCAAGGTACGCGCGTTGAAAGCGAAAGCGAGTTTGACTCTTAAGCTGATCGGCTCATACCATTTCGGTGGGTTTATCAGGGGGATTTTGCTTTTGCTCTTGGTCATCCAAGACACGACTACTACTACTAACAAAGCAACAACAGTGCTTCCGACCCACTTCAAGGTCGACACCTGAAAGAGTAGCTCGTTGGCCGTCCTGTTGCTGGAGTTGAAACCGGTTGCGTTATCTCGTCCGGAAGACATGGTGGTAGTAAAAAAGTGAAGCCGTTCTGGGGCTTCGATGTATGGAAAAAGGTAGTAGCAGATGCGAAACGCAGGATACGTATTGTGGGAAAAGAAACAAGAAGTAAAAGCCCCCGGCTTCCGTGCTTGCGGAGGCGAGATGAGCTTAAGAGAAGAACTAACAAAGCACCTGTCGAGCGAGACTGGATTCCACCTAATGTCAGCCTACCTGGGCCTGAAGGTCCGTGCTATTTATCCGCAAACTTAAACGAAACAGAAGTTTATTAGGTGAGCCACCCATTTCAGCGGTGAAGAAGAAATATATACACAGAATAGACGAACGAACACGCATCTCAAGATGTTTTTATTGTGATTAATTGCAGGTCATGACTGCTTTCCGCCTCTTCCGAATGTCCACATGATCCCCTCCATCTCTGCCCGGCGCGACAGTTTAACAACCAGGTCAGAACTAGGCTTCTTCACAGACAGCATGTTGGTCATCTCTTGACGAGGTAGTCGCGGCGTGTGCGGCGAAAATTCAATATCAAACGTGTGCAGGAGCATAGCGCTGAAGGCCAATATCTCGTCAAGAGCAAGATGTCGGCCAGGACACAAAGTGGCTCCGCCGCCAAACGTCCGGTTCGCAGATGGATGCGCGTTTCCTCCGGATGTATGAAACCTCTCAGGATCAAAGATACCAGCGTCTGGACCCCAATACGCGGGGTTCGAGTGGATCGCCGTGGCCGGTATCTGGAGGATAGCGCCCTTCTTCAGGAGGTATCTGCCGGCCAGCACGACGTCTTCGTGCAGAATAAAAGTACTTGTCGAGGAGCTGATGTATCGAAGAACTTCCCGGCAGGCTGATACCAGCAGCGGACAGGAGGTTCGAATCGTGACGGGGTCAAGACTGAGGCCGCCAAAGCCGGTTGGCTCAACAGCCTTGGAGACCTCGGCTCTGATTCGTGCCATCAATTCTTTATCTTCTGCAATGTGCCCAATCATCCAGAAGGTAGCTGGTGTTGTGTTGATGACAAATCCAGCGAGGAGGCCAACCGTATATCTCGCGAGGAACTCGGTAGACATATTGTGCTTACGAGCCACACCGATATATTCGCGAATAAGCTTGCAAAGTCCTTGACTAGCCGAGTCCTCGGATATCAGGTGTTGGCTGAAAGCTTGTACAAGGCGCTCGCGGGCTCTCGTTGGTCCCGCGGCCGTCACTGAGGGCCACGGCCACATTGTGAGGGGCTTCAGACCACTTTCCAACGACCTTTCTGCTGTTTTAGCTTTGAATCCTTCCTAAATAATCAACCCGAGGACTTACCAGAAACAGTCTACCAGATCTGGGTGTTGCGCTAAAGGGTTTTCTGGGCCAAATAGTGCATGTGCCGTAGAAACGGCAAAAGTCTCCTGGAGCCAATACTGCAGGTTGAGAGTAGTTGAGCTCTCGCGAGCCGCAACATTGATTTGATGTGCTAATCCACTTGCGATATTAGTGTAGATGTCTTTAAGGGATTCCGTCCCCGGTCCTAGCAAACAATACTCAAGCGTTTGTAGCTCTTGTCTCAGAGAGCCCTTCGCTGTTGGATTCCGCATTATCTCCACCAAGTCAACGCCATGCATGCCAAAGAACTTGGCGCAAACTACGACGAGAAAGGGAGGTACATTATCGATCGCCTTCCGCTGGCGGTTGATCTGCGTGATCAGGTCAGGAGAGTTGACAATGTAGGCCCTTTGGAAGCCCAGAAATATCGTCATGATAGGGAGCTTCGTGGTCTCTCTGTCGACAAGCATGTAAGCGGGCAACGATCAGGGGCTGGCGACGGGCAGCAAAGAGAATTGGCATCTCATCAGCGGAATGTGACGCACCTTAGCTTCAAGTAGAATGACACCCCTCGTCTTGCCAACCCGAGAATATGGCCGACGATAGGTATCCTGGAACGTACAAGAGGAGGCTCCCGATCGTCATGTTTGCAAAATAGAGATTCAAGGAGCCACGTCACAATAAGGAGCAGTAGACACCAAGAGCAGACTTGCAGGCTAGCGGTCAATACCCAGCTAGACCCATCAATCAGAATCATATCGTCGATTCTGAAGCAGCAAGGACTCAAATAGGACGACACCAGGCAACTTGACTAAGTAGCAATGGGAGGCCTATGTTTACAGGGGTACAGAACCGCTAGGCTGGCCATTATATATTCTTTGAAGAGAGGGTTCCTCCATGGTACAGTAGACGTCCTCCGCGGTGATTAAGCTCGGAGTCGGACAAGTTCAAATTCAAAACAACCCCTGCCATGCATCTTCGAAGACCATACACCAGTCTCCACTGCTATTAGGGTGTGCGGTATCTGGCCCTAGGGGTATAAATACCTGTACCCATTCGCGATCAAGTGTAAACCAATTCTCCGTAGCAGCAAGCTAATTAACTACCATGTCCTTTCAGCTTGACCTGGATGGCCGCCTGGTGGCTCTGTGGCTGCTTCAGCTGGCTTTCTTCTCCATACTTGCAGCTGTCATCCACTTCGTTCCCCGGAACGGAAACGCTGCACGCTCCTTAGCAGTCCTCGCGCTTGCGGCGTTGACGTATCTCACGCAGCAAAGGTACCTCGAATGGTCTCAGAATCCTCATTGGCGCGCCATAGGAGCCGCTCTTCTCTGGGTGCAATTCATGAGCGCCTCTGAGCTCACCGCGATATCGCGAGTCAGCTTATCGGACTTCCCAAGCACCTTGGAGGAGAAGCAGCCTAGGCCTTCATTGATCCTGCACGAGATTATAAGAGTCTCCTTCTTGGTCTGGAATCTCCGCAGAATTAGCACGCCATGGCAAGTCAAGAACATCCCCCCGGGCTATAAGCAAGGCCGGGCCGCATTCATTTGTCATCGGCTTTTATCAACTGCCTTGGCGTTTTTGATATTGGACATTATGTTATGTGCACCCACTCCACCCCCCGGTCTAATAAGCCGTCAAAGACAAACCTCCTCGCTTAACGACGTTATATTCCAGACCGTTGCAACTGTTTGTTTCTGGCTAAGCACGGCCCTCCTACTCTTCGTCGTCAGCAATTGTGCTGCCATCCTTTCGGTACTATCGGGGTGGTACGCTCCGCACGAGTGTCCGCCCCTTTTCGGATCTATCGCTACCACCTATAGCATTCGCCAGTTCTGGGGGTGAGACTACCAAAGTTCTCCATACTATGGAAATGTAATCTGCTGACTTGAGGATTGTCGCCAACAGAACTACCTGGCACCAATGCCTTCGCCGAGGTCTCACCGGGCATGCAGACCTGATTGTCGACTCAGTCTTCCGGATGCCGCGGGGAAGCATCCCATCTCGATACACGCGGCTCCTGCTGGCATTTTTTATTTCAGGCCTCATCCACTACAGTGCTGACATGGCTATGGGCGTTCCTCGATCTGAGGCTGGGGCCCACACGTTCTTCACTCTGCAGGCATTGGGAATTATGTTTGAAGACATGGCTCAGTGGATGGCGGCTAAGTGGTCTACCTGGAGTAAAACTCCACCGAGTATCAAGTTGTTCGCAGGTCGCGTCTGGGTCCTTGTGTTCCTTGCTTGGTCAACGCCCACCTGGTTTTACCCTTTACAGCGGTTGGAAATTGACCAGACGAAGCTACTGCCTACCCGCATAGTTCCAGCTATAGCTAAGGTTTATTATGGATCCTAGCTACTTTGCAGCTCCCTGTTTTTGCCGTCTTTTCTATAGAGTTATATTAGTACAAGGGTTATTTAGGCTAGCTAATGTTAGACATTTCAAGGGCGTATACAGAGTAGATTGTAAGGATATAAATCTCTAATTATACCTTTAATTAAACTATCGTGAGGAGAGTTCCTTGTTTTTATTATCCGCCATATCTCCATATACCCTGTTGATTGAAACACGAGTGATTAGCTTTAACCCTAACTTACTGACAGCGGAACAGAGTGAATGCGGTGTGTTTCAAGGTTTTACATTTTTTACATCATTATAAAAGTGCAAGGGTGTCCCGACACGCGCCGGACTGAGGAACAAGAGCCTGTTAAGCAAGACATTTCAACTTGCACCGTACGCGTTGCAAACTTCCTTACTTTCCGCGGTGAACAATGACTGCGTCAGAAGGGGCCGAAGTCCCGACTTCAGCAGTAGCTTTCTTAGGTGACAGCCCTCTTTGTCATGTATCCGCTGCCCCCTTGCAGTGGTGGAGAGAAACTGCCATACTTCTCTTTTTCCTCGTTCTTGTTAGATATCTTGACTACGTAGTGAGCAGCTTCAGATCTACAGATCCCCGAGAGCCCAAATGCCTGAAACCAACAGTGCCATATGTTGGCCACATCCTAGGTATAGCGACAAAGCAGATCAAATACTTCCATGATATCTTGTAAGTTAGGTCATGATGGAACGCCAATGTCCCCAAACTCGCAAATAGTGGCCAAGAAGTAGTAATTGCTGACCAGAATTTCTCCACATAGCAACGAGAACCACATGGCGATGGCGACATTACCAATGCTTGGGGGAAGGGTATATGCCGTTTGGGATGCGGGCCTAGCCCATTCCGCATTGTGTTCTCGGTCCATGTCCTTCGAGCCCATCATGGTGCAACACGCACGGGGCTTGCTTGGACTGAGCAAGAATGAGATGCATGCGGTGCGTTCGGGACTTTTGAATGACCTGCTGCGCGTAACAAAGCCCACATTGGCCGGTGAATCTCTGGGTGCAATCAACGTTGCCGCCCTTGGCCATATCGCTGCCGTATTGAGCGGGATCCCAGCGGGCCAGGGACTGGAGACATCCAATTTTTACATCTGGCTACAGGACAATATCACATTAGCTACGGCCCAGGCACTTTATGGGCCGTGCAACCCCCTCAGCCGAGACTCAAGCCTTGTGGACGACGTGTGGTAAGATTTCCCTACTTGTGCCTCCTCCTAGCCTGAAGGACACAGTACTGATGACGGCGTGTGCCTCTGGTACATAGGTCATTTGAATCCGGTCTTAGAAAGCTTGTGGTTAATATATGTCCTTCCATCACAGCCCGACGTGCATTCAAAGCCCGAGAGCGTCTTGTCGCGGCACTGGCCCCTTTATTCGATGACTCAAACACTTCGATCCTACCAGACCTAACACGTAAGAGAGTCGGTGTGTTGCGTGAACACGGAATCGGCGACCCACGCGACATAGCCCGATGTGAGCTGGCGTTGCTTCACGTTGCAACAGTCAACACAGCCCCCATCCTGTTCTGGCTTGTGGCAAACGTGTTTGCGCGACCCGAGCTGGTCGAAGCAGTTCGCGTCGAGTGCCTCGCTCTGGTGGAACGAGTTCCTCGTAACGTGTATGGCGTGCCTGAGGTGCGCTTCAATATCAGCAATATAGAGCGCCGGTGTCCGTTGCTCATGTCTTGTTTGCGGGAGGCCACCCGCTTGTCCAACCAAGCTTTGCATACACGCCGCGCTATGCAGGATGTATTTCTCGCAGACAGTGGTGGTGCTAAGCATCTCATCAAAGCAGGTTGCGATGTCTTCATGTCTACAGGTGTTACGCACCTCTTACCTGAAGTATGGGGACCTGATGCTCATGAATTCAGGCCAAAACGATTCATCGGCTGGCCTGACCTTTCAAGCCACAGTCAACGCATAGCATATACGCCTTTCGGCGGCGGTAAGCACCTCTGTCCCGGGCGCAATCTTGCGACAGCTGAGATACTGGGTTTTGCAGCGGGGCTTGCCCTGGGCTTCCAAGTAGAAGATGCGACTCGCCCGGGACAAAGGATCAAAGTCCCCGAGATGGGCACCGCTCTGCTCGGCCAAGCTGTTGCAAAGCCCGTAGGGTTAGGAAAAGGCGTGGGGCTCTCTTGGAGAATCCGCAAGAGGAAGAATTGGGATGATATTACATGGAGATTTACTAGACAGGATGCCTCATAGTCTGTAATTCTTTCTTAACTTTTATACTGCCTATTAAGCTACTATTATAGAAAGTAATATATAAGGAGGTTTCTGAAAAGCTAGGCTTATTCCTTTTAACCTAAAAAATATTATCTTAAAGCTTAATATATAGCTATAAACCCTAAAGATACTAAAGACTATTATTGTTACGACCCCCGCGGTTAC
>JAJJWN010000595.1:0-10292 GCA_021655885.1 Fusarium abutilonis | reverse complement strand
TATTACTTATATTCATTATATATATTCTTTATCTAACAGCCTATATAAAACGTTTAGCAAATATGAAGGAAGCTATTATTAAGAAGGACCTTTCCGTCGATGTTGTTGATGTCGAGCGTCCCAAGCCTGGTCCTGATAAGGTGCTGATTAAGGTGATTGTGGCAGGTAAGTTATTTGTTTTAAGAGGTATACCACGAGTCTTCGGTCTAACGCACAGGCAGGCATGAACCCTAAGGATTGGAAACTTCCCAATCAACACGGCCTCGAAAGCAACACTGGAGACGATATTGCCGGCCTTATTGAAGAAGTTGGCGAAAATGTCTTTGGATTCCACGAGGGAGATCGGGTTGCCGCTTATCATAAGATAATGACACCTAATGGAGCTTTTGCTGAATATGCTATTGCGCCTTATTGGACTACATTCCATATCCCAAAGTCGGTATCATTCGAGGAGGCCGCTACCGTTCCACTGGCGGCTTACACTTCGGTTTGCGCTCTGTTCCATGAACTCGAGGTTCCGGAGCCATGGTCGCCAATGGCGAGAGCCGCGGAAAAGAAGGATAGCAGACGTCCCCTGATCATTTACGGTGCATCAACTGCCACGGGTTCCTTCGCTATCAAGCTTGCCGTGGCTGCTAATATCCACCCTATTATTGCAGTTGGTAGCCAGACAAGCAGCTTCGTCAAGCCTTTCCTTAACAAAGACAAAGGTGATCAGCTCATCGACTACACCTTATACAAGTCTGGAGACGAACTCATGAAAAGCATTCAAGAGGCAGTGAAGAAGGGAGGCGCCCCCGATGGTCGCTGTTGGAAGGCTTTTGATAGTGTTTCAGAGGATCACACAGTAGCCTTACTGACCAAAGCTATTGCTGGCCCAGCTGACGCTTCTGGCATCAGGCCCAGGGTGGCTAACCTCTTGTTCAAGACTGATCCTGCAGACCGTGATCCTAGCGTCGATATTGTTAATGCCTCGGTTGGTCTAGTCCATGAAGCTGGCGAGAAGGACAAGATGGCTGGTGTAGTGTGGGGTGCTGCATTTGCCCGAGGTCTTAGAGAGGGCTGGTTCACTGCTCATCCTTATGTTGTTGGTGAGAATGGTCTGAATGGCATTCCTCATGGTATGATCGGTCTCAAGAATGGGACAATCAGAGGTCAAAAGTACTTAACGCGTATCCCAGACACCCCCGGGTTGGGGAACTAATTGTCACCTGCAATGTAGAAATATCAAGAGAGAATGCAATTGGTATAAATAGCATAAAGTTTAGATACTAGAATGTCACTTTTATTAAGTATATTCATACTACTTTATAATAAAATATAGACAAGGTTAATTCCCTAGGTATTATTATTCTACTAGCGCAGCGTCATCCACTGCCAACTCTATCCAGAGTTAGTTCGGAATGCCTCCTCATATATGGGTAGTACCAAAATGCCAGTAATATTCGGTGTCGTGTAATGTAAATGGTTAATACTAACCTATTGAAACATAGTATAAGAGCCACTGCTCCTACTCGCTGTCCAGCTCAATGATTACTTTTTAAGTGTGAAAAGAAATAAAGAGTGAGATTTCGAGGAAATCTTTTGCTACTCAAAGGTGGGCATCATTGCCCAAGTAGTCTACCAAGCCGTGGTGGATACCTGGTTACGGCTGTTCCCCTCGTGATTCGTCACAGTGCCGTAACACAGCCTACATGGTGCCCTCACCCATGTCCGTCCTCTCGCGACGTATGCACCGCTCGATTCCGTATCAGACATCCGTTCCCGTGATCCTTCCATTTACTTCTTCATTCTCTGGGTAGTCCACCCAATGGCTAACAAGCAGCCTAAAGGGATGGGTTGTGGGGATACCCCTAACCGGGAGGCTAGTAGTAATTTAGGCCAAACTGCTATTTAGAGTTCTAGGCATAAATTAATAGGCACATAAGGGTAGATATAAATATAAGTCTAAGATATAAATAAGAGGGCTAAACTATTAGTATTAGATTATTATTTTATACTATAGCTAATTAGGATTAAAGAAGTATAATTTTAAAATTTAGGAAAAAATAATATATAAGTAAGAAAAAGAAAGAAATTTAATAAGATATATTTAAACTTTATTTAAGTTAACTTTTTTCTTAAAATAAGATTAATAAATAAGATATTATTATTATTTTTATAAAAAATTTTTTTTTCTTCCTATTAGCCTTATATAAGGCTATTAAGCTTTTTAACCTTTTTATAAAGGCTTAAATAATAAAACCCCTATAGCAAGCTATTATTATAAAAGTTAAACTTATATAAGATTTATTTGCTTTAATAATATAATTACTACCTTAACTAAGTAGTATTAATACTAACTATATGTTACGATCCCAGCGGTTACGTCACGTGTACCCCACAAAATTCTCCACACAACCAACCAATTAAGGAAGGACCGACACTTACAGGACCGACTGCGCTCCAGGACCGCGTCGTTCCAGGACCGACAACGACCTCATGTCGTGTCGCTCCCATAGAACCACCTTTAGTATATAGAACAGATTCATTTGCACTTTCATAGGACTTAGCTCACCAGCTATCAAGAAAGCATCTTTACGTCAATAAGCCTAACACGCATTACTTGATCATTAAGAGACGTGACACTTCGCATCGCTCAGCATCACGCCCTACGCAATCTGCAAACATAAACCTAGTACGGACTAGTTTACCTGTTTGGAAACCCCAACCGTCACAGATATGCCCTGTAGCTCCTGTGGAGCTATAGCTATCTCTAAGGACTCAGCAAGAGAAGACCCTTATAGCACCTTGAAGGAAGCTGCTGATAAGAAACGGCGGAAATATCAGTCTCTTAGACCTTCTTCCACCCTCTTATCTTCTCAGCAGGCGGCCTTATGGATCAGGAGACCTCTCAGACCTACAAGAAGCTCCAAGAGCTCTTAGGTCCCTTTGCAGCCTCACAGCTAGACGCAACTATAGGCCTAGCCTTAACGAAGACTAGGGCTATCTCAGCTGCCTCTATAGCACGAGATCTGCCTAGGAAAACTTATTCCTAGATAGCCCCTTTTATCTTTACTCTCTACCCCCTCTATCTCTATCTTTCTTTTTTATCCCTCTCCTTTTGTCTTTCCTTCTATTGCTTTCCTTTTATCTCTTTCCTTTTATCTCCTTTCTATCCCTCTTTATCTCTCTTTATCTCCTTTTATCTCTTTCCTTTTTATCTCTCTTTTATCTCTTTTTATATCTATAGTTAACCTCTCTTTATATCTTTCCATTTATCTCTTTTAGTAGCTTTTTATTCCTTTTCTTTATATTCTCTTATATTCTCTTTAAAGATATCGAAGGAACAACCTCTATATAAATAGCACTAGAGCAGAATAGCTTTCCATAGCCTAATATAACCCTATCCCAACCCTAAGCATCTTGTGTTATCTTATTACTCGAAAAGGGTAAGGGAGCTTTCGCTGCTTCTTGTGAATACTTCTCACCATGAGAACCACGACGGTCTCCTCATGTCGGTGATGCTCCTCTATCTCCATGGTGTATGCTTTCCTTGTCAAGACCTTTTGATGACTCATCTCTAACCTCGGTAGTACTTAGAATGGGGCATACATAATGACATTTCACGGCATGTTAACGCTGCCACGCACATCGTCACTTTACGACTGCTTGATCGGCCCGTAGGTATTCAGCGACTCTTCGACAGGCTGGCCCTTGAGAGTGTTGTGTATCAGCAGTTCTTACTCATAACAGGCCTATGGTCCGAGACAACTGGATGCGATTTTGTCTTCAACCCGGAGTTCTGGGACGGTGTGGAGAAGCTTCTCGATCGATCCACACTCTTACCCGGAGCGCATCGGAACCTTGAAAGTCCCGTCTTAGGTGTACTATTGTCGCTTTTTCGTATTACACTGGTAATCAGGCAGTGCTATCAACACGATACGTATATAGACTGTGGTGTTCTCGATGGGATCCGAGCCGAAGTTAAGGCTTGGGAAAGTCAACTCTGTAACCAGGATTTTGACTCCATTTACAGTTCCCCTGACGCACTAGTACTGGGAATCAACTTTACTAGGGATGAAACATATCTTTATGCGTTAATCGCTTCCTTGCTACTCGAGAAAGTACCTGAAGCAGGAGAGGGCAGGAATTTACCCTCACCAGTACCTAGCGATAAGTGACAGAGCAGACTATTATTATAAATCCTAAAGAAACATACAAATAACCCACAGTGGGCAAGATCGTACATCGGAAACTGGCCAGTATATACTCTAGGATTATTCCTATCTCAAGTATAAGATCGGAATATTGTTAAAGAATACCTTAAACGGTCCTGGGATGTGACAAAGATGTCGCAAACGGAGAGATATTATCACGACCTTAAGACGATTTGGGAGGTAAAGTAGCCTGGCTGGCTTATTTATTATATAAGATAGGAGAGCAGAAAGTTAAATATAAGAATATATAAAAATATTAATAAAACTAGCTTTTCTACTTATTTACTAAAGGCTATACTTATTATAGTCTTTCTTAAGTAAATAAAAGGCAGCAAGACTAAGAAGTGCCCTAAAGTGCTCAGATGATATAATAAGTTTATTTCTACTGCTAAGGCGTTCTCTAATACTAACTAAGATAGGTTATTATATTAATAATCAGTCTAGACTAATTGGACCCTAAACATATGAAGATTGGTCGTATAAAGCGTTACTAAAGAGATTATCTAGACTGCTTAGATAAGGAGACAGATTTGCCAGGATAGGTATTACCAGATATTATTACGTATTACCAATTCCATAAAGAATAATATCTTACGATATATATAATTTTACTAACCTACTACTTTATAAATAAAGTAGATATAGAGAAAGTTAAAACCAATTGTAGCCGTGTTCTTCAGATAGAATCAACCTGAGTCTTAAAGCCTTTAGTGGATTTTCGCCTTCTTCAAGACGTAATCCGCCGCCTCATAGGCTCTGCCGGGGTAAGCGAAATGAGGTAAAGTCACGTGACTGCCCCCGAGGCAGATGTTATCACCAGAATTGCAGATAACCAAAGATCTATCCTCCAGCCCTTTCAGGGGTGCTGGTTGAAGTGGATTGCCAAAGGTGACCGCCGAAGTGACCCTCTTGAGTATGACTGCGGGTAGATATTCAGCGGCATTGTGCGCCAATTGTGCTCCCTGCGAGAACCCGGAGATTGTGATCTTGGTCTTTGGGCACTTGACAGCTAGTGCAGCAACGTCGAAAGCCCTAAGAGGTAGAATAATTAGCATGAATATTGATTACACGACGTGGAATGAACGTACATTCGTAAGCTACCGTCGGGGTCACCTCCAAGCGCGAAGCCTGTCACGTTTGCAGCGTATTCGACTCCTTGCATAGCCACGGTTCGCGGGCTTGCCTTTTCACGGAGTGCTTCAAGGAAAGGCGGGCCGGCTATAGCACCAACATTGCCGCCTTCGCTAGTTCCCCTTGCGAATACGACTGTGATATCAGCGCAGCGAGTTTGGTCAAGTGCATTCTCTTGAGAATTGACAGTGAACTCGGAGAAAAGTTGTCGCCATAATCCGCTGATGTCGACCGCGTTAGGATCAGGGGTTGTACTTTGCGGGAACAGCTCGATGCTGATGTTTTGGAACAGCTCGTTGATTCGTGTGGCGTATCTTTTCACGTCGAGATGTGTCTTTGGACTACCCGATGAGTGACCATAGACGGACACTGCAAAGGAAGAGACAATTAGAGCGCTAATTCTCATATTGAAGATTTCGACCGAGAGTGAGAGAAGGAATTATAATTGTGATAAGGATGTGTATTGAACAAAAGGCCAGGAAGAGTAAGAGTTATATATAATTATATACAATGCCTCTAGTATGCGGTTATCTTTCCAGATGCATAGCTATCTTCTTATGCTTAGCAATACTTTTTGCATTCCACTGTATGCACGCGATCTAGAACATTTTGCCAAATTACCAAGTTAGGTTTTAGACTAGTCCCCACGAAAGCATCATCGCCGCTAGTGCGGGCGTCGCTGCTCCTATGATGAGAGGAAACGAACTCGGCAAGGTCAAGCAGGGTATCGCGCAGACTACATTCTTGTTGATGGAGAAGAACCATGCTCTACGTCGCCAGCTTCCTCAAAACTCGGCGCCTCCGTTCAGTGTCGACTTGAACCTCTGGACTCTGGACCAGATTAGATAATACCATGATGCTTCACACGACCGACAAGCTTTAGAGATGAAGATGCTCTCGCATCAATCGTCTCCTGCCGAGTTTTTCCCACACCCAGGGCTGTTGTAGGCTTCTTCCCTCTTTGTTCTGTAGGGCCAGGCATCTCCAGATCAAGGCGGCAGCCGTAGGGTATGATCCAAACCAATCGCTCATAATGCAATCGTTGTAGTTCTATTCCTTCCCCACAATGTCTTGCAGGACGTCATGATTCTCACTCGTGTGAACACCGTTGACCCTATTATATAAGTGAATCCTACTATACGCGTATTCATAAAGAAAGCGAATATATGTATAGTTAGTGATTTATCTATAACTTTCTATATCCTTGGTATTTATTGCCATTATGTAAGCGTGTTCTGTCCAATGAGTAGCTTTGCTCTTTTGATAAGACTGACAAACTATCCCTGTATAATCCACCCTGAGATTGAAGGGAATAAGAATTGAAAACAACTTAAGGCTATTTCTCGTAATTAGCGAGAGGGAAAGATATAACACAAGTTCGGGGGATACTAGGAGTATAACACTAAATAACTAGTTACCTATAACTATATATATATAGTGATATTTCACTACGCCATTATGCTCAGTACTTCCCGATGGGATGCAAACAGTTCCGCATACTACCAGTACCCTACCTCATATTATATATAGCTCACTCATTCTATAGATTTACTTACTCTATCTAGTTGCCAGGCCCATCCGCTAGATCGGTAAATCCACAACTAACTGTAAAGCCTCGAGCCTCCACGTATCGGGTTGTATATGGATACCTTCAGTTGCGCTAAAGACGATATTCATAGGTCCATCCTGCGTATAACTGGGCCATATAACATTCAGGTTCCGTACTAGATTTACAATTAGTTACTCGTTATTTTCCAAAGCGATTGCCCTAATAGTAGAGGCCAGCAGGAATAGATAAGTATGCTGACCAGTAGACGATATCCAGGTTGCCACCCATACGATCGACAGCGAGTGGATGAAATAAAAATTTTTTTAGCATGAATCACTTACATTTATGGTGGTTTGGAGTTCCCTCCGTAATAAAGCTAATCCACATACTGCTTATCGCCTCCGCTAAAGCAAGGTGCTTGGCTCTCAAGCGCGGCTCGGCCGGGTATGGGTCTTCCTCCCAGCCAACTGCTTCTTTGTTTCCAAAGACGTATGGTATTTCCTGGAAATGGGCCACCCCATCGATTTCGGGGCTTAGATATGCAGTCCTTGTGTTAAAGAAGTAGCTATAACTGGGAACCTGGTGGCCCGCCCAGATCTGGTTAGAAAAGCGTCTATCCGCAGTAAACTGTAAATCGCCCGTCTAAAGGCTCGCTTTGCCATAACCAGATCCAAGTGACGGCCCTGCATCAGTAACAACACTGCCTAAGCCCGCGGAAGATGGGTTGTCAATCTCGTCTTGATATAGATCCCACAAGCGGCGCAATTGGTGATTGGGAAGCGCCCTGCCCCTGAACTGAGAGGTGACAAGTGTAACAAAATCGTCAAAGTTGTTTACCGGTCCGCTATTCGCGATAGCAGAACGAACAATAGTTGTGCCTTCGTTTCTGTTGGAGCCAATAAGGAGTGGGACCTTGACGAATTGACCTTGTTTTAATTGACGAGAGCTTCGACCGAGGATAAGCTCTCCATCTTGGACTAACCCAATCGGCACAGTTATAGTCGCGCTTTGGATCACCTCTGCGGGGACACTCCGAAGACACTCCAGAGGCTCGGAAGCGCCTGTGCATCCTGTGAAATTGAGAACAGCTCCAAAAGAAGCCTCGGTCTCGGTTTCGTTCAAGAGAGGGATGGTTCGATATGGACCGCCGCTCTCAGCGATTGCGCTCCTAAAAAAGCCACAATCTGGCGCCAAGAGGTGGTGGCCAACATGTACGGCGCCGGCGGATTCACCCATGATAGTAACCCGAGACTTATCTCCCCCAAAATGTGCAATATTCTCCTGGACCCAGGCAAGCGCCTGACGCTGATCGTGGAGCAAAAGGTTGTTTAGTCCGGCTTCGGTGACAGCACGTCCGCTGAGTGTACCAAATAAACCCAGGCGGTAGTTGAAGCTGACAAAGACGATTGGCGTGCCCATGTCGACCGACCTCTGTACCAGAAACGATCCATTATATCTATTGTCATTGGCGCTTCCTTCGTACGAAGCTCCGCCATGAATCCATACTAGAACAGGCAGAGATGGCCTGGACAAAACATGGTCGACAGCATGGGAAGGACGAATAATGTTCATATGAAGGCAGTCCTCACTCATCTCCATCGTATCGTTCAGACTAAAGCCGACGAGGTGGATGCTATTGCCAAGACACCATGGTCCAGGCTTATCGGCTTGCCTCACAGTGGTATTCCAGCCTGTAGGGGGTTCTGGGCGACGGAAGCGGAGGTTGCCGACTGGAGGTGCAGCGTAAGGCACGTGGAAGAAGAAGTCTTGATTGTAGGTAGAGCTGTGTACGCCAGCTAGTGTGCCATTCGAGATGTGGACAAGTGGTGCATCCTGCTGGGTATATGGGACGGGAATGTTGAGGGACAAAGCAACAGGAATGAGTTGCACGAATGCCCAGACTAGGTGCCAGGATGTTAGGTGTATCATGATAGCAGTAGCCTCTTGAAAATGAAAATGAAAATGAAAATAAGAAAGCAATATGAATATGGCTCGTAGCGGTAAAATTATAAACTAGTGGCTGGCTGGTTAGGGACATTTAACTCGTCTTTTCAGCGGACTTAAGAAAACAATAAAATTATCTCCCTGTCATCGGGATATTAAACATTATACTTATTTGCCCTAAAATATGTTAATATTAAGGAATGTAACGCTATTGCGTAATGTAGGTTTAGTGCTACATATCTACTAAGGTAAAACAGGCAGGATTTACTTAAGCTAGAGCTAAAGTTATACAGTGAATATAGACTTTAAGGCGGATGGTGATAGAGGTCGTTATGCAGGGCTATAACGACAGTCAAATGCCCCTGGGGCCCTAACCAATTTTTAAGAAGATGGCTCGGGCCCCAGAGATCATTAGGAACTATTCTTGTAGTCAATCATGAGGGGCTTTGCGTTACATCACCACATCTGAGCAATAATATTTCCATCTCGTTTACTCTCATCTTTTGTCACCTCTATTCTGCAGGTTGACTTAATTTGTGTCTGAAAAAGGAGGCGTAGAAGTCACAAATGCGAAATTCATATTAATTTCTAGAGTTCCAATTGGCTAACAACTGGAGACAGGCGGTGTAGGTACCGAGTAGAATACCGCAGTAGGTAGATTATAGCTAAATAGCTGGAAGTGTTCTAAGTATTAATAGGAGCAAATAATAGGTTCTGGTTCCTAGTAACCTTAAATTTAGAAAGAGTCTCATTAATTAAATCTATCTCCTTATCAGTTAGCTCTACTTAAATACTATTCTCAGCAACTCTTTCTTCTATTATTACACTAGGGATTAAGATGATAACGGGTATTCCTAGCCTGTAAGAAAGTGCTATACACCAGCTAAGAGCTAGCTATACCGGGGTATAGCCCTTCTTAATAGCTAATCCCTTTACTTATTTAACTAGTTTAAGGTTAATATAGAATATATCTGGCTAAAATTAGGGATAAAGTTATTTAATATTATCTTAAGGAATATTATTAAGCGATTTAATCTCTCCTATTAATATACCCTTATTAATAGGTAAGTAGGTAATTAATAGAATTTTATATTATATATATATATTAGTAATCCTATTATAAAGGATATCTATAGAGAATAAACTTAACTTAACCTTAATACCCTTAATGCTAGTAACTTTAGTAGCTTTATAGATTATTAATATAGATACCTTAGAAAGCTAGATACTACCGAGCTTACCAGTTTAAATATACTCCTTCTTAAGCATACTAAAGGTTACTGTAAGTGGGACGTTAGGGTCGCGCCAAGCGTACTCAAAAAAATCCAGCTTTTTACGGCCATTAAGCTGAGTGAGGATATTATTAAAACTCTTTCGAATACCTTTAGGCGAGCCATCGGCCTTTCCAGCCCTGAAGGCTCCTTTGACGCTTAAGGTGATTTTGTCGGCATCTTCAGGATATTTGGCCA